>CANUEP010027594.1:0-22268 GCA_947857235.1 Jatropha podagrica
ATAGGGAAGGGAGCCTTATATCTTGAAGCCAAATCCCTCCTTGCAGGAGCAGAGGAAGAAGATCCTTCCTTGTTTTTCTTAGCCTTTTGTTTGAATGGCATTGTGAGGGTTCGGATGGAGATTTTTCGTTCAAGATGCACACAAGAGTGGGTTGCTGGAAATTTGTATAGCACTTGATAGAGTTGGGGGTTTGTAAACAGGGGAATGGAAATTCTTATATAGATGGTTTTAGGGAAAGGTAGGTTTGAGTAGTTAATGGAGAAGTGAAAAGGAAGAGTTTTGATTGGATTTGAAAGGGTATTTGCAGTTTGTGCAGGTTTGAATACCTTGGGAAGGAGAAGAATTGAATTTGAATGTGAGAGAGCAGTTGAGAATTCTGACCGTCGGGATGTCGCGCCAGTAATTTCTGGAGTCGCGCTAGTAATGTGCTGGAGTCGCGATCAAATTTGTAGGTGCGCACTTTGCGAATGGGTGTCTCCGTTCTCTCTAACTTCTGTTGCACCCTAATCGCGCCCGTGCTTGCTATGGTCGCGATCACGACAGTGGATCTCAACGCTTCTGACTTGTCTGTAGAGACCTCGTGCTTGTGCTGTATTATTCTCGCGATCGCAAGAGGGGAACTCAAAAAGTTTCCAACTTCTTTGGGAGTTTCAAAAGCATCCTAAACCTAAAAATTGAAAAAGGCAACCTAGACAAGCCAGTAAAGCTAAAGTCGAGGATAAAATTCCCATTGTAGATAAAATAAAAAAAGGGGGAGAAAGTTACACAGTTATGGATATCGACACTTTTATTAGAATTCTAAAGTTATCAAAATCTACAAACTTGGTGAATGGTGATAAATTAACAAATTTGGTGGAGACTACTATGCAATCCCACTAGTTATAATGAGTACTGTTAGCTGGAATTGTAGAGGGCTTGGTACCCTCATACAATTCAATCTCTTAAAAAGCTTGGTAAGTTTAAATATCCCAGGTTCATCTTTCTTATGGAAACAAAGATTTTCACTACTGAAATGGTTAGAACTCATGAAAGATGTGGTTTTCCCAATGGAGTAGCTGTCGATTATATCCGAGGTACTAGTAGAAAGGGGGTGGGTTGAGTTTGCTATGGCATCATCATGTTGACATACAATTACTATCCTTGTCCAATAATCACATAGATGTCATGGTTAATAATTTATGGAGATACATTGTTACTATGGTTGGCCTAAGGAATAACTAAGACATCAATCATGGGCTTCATTGGACACTCTATCCTCATACTCAACCTTGTCATGAGTGGTAAGAGAAGATTTCAATGAAGTCTTATATCGCTTTGAGAAGAGTATAGGGTGACAAAAAGATCAGTTAAGACTAAATGAGTTTCATGCAGTTCTCAGTAGATGTCGGTTGCTGGTTTTGGCATATCATTGGATTATAGTATACTTGGTCTAACATGCAAACATGGGCCAATACTTTACAAAAGTGATTAGATAGTGTTGTAGACATGATGGACCGGTGCCTTTTGTTCCCAAATTATAGAGACAGTTACCTTAGTATACAGTAATCAGATTATTTCCCATTGAAATTTTCATGGACTGAATATTTTAATGCGAGGCAACGGGCTCAATCCTTTAGGTTGGAATAGAAGTGTCTTAGAGATGAATCTTGTAAATCCATAGTAAAAGATTCATGGGCTAGTATGGAAAATCTTAATGCTTCAGTCAAGGAAAAATTGAGCAGGAGTGGCAAGAATTTGAAATTATGGGAGAGAAGGGCTTTTGGTCATGTCAACTCCAACTTGCAAAATTTATGGGAAAAGCTTCAAATTTTGCAGAATCATGCTCAAATGGTAGAAAATATGAATCATCAAAGGATTATTGAAGCAAAAATCAAAGAGTTGCTAGCCCGAGAAGAATGATGTGGGCTCAATTCTTGAATTTAATGACTTAAGGAAGCAAATAGAAACACATCTTTTTCACTCAAAGGAAAACTTTAGAAAAATAGCATTAAAAAAATAAAAGATGATGGGGGTTGTGTGTGTTCGAGCAAAAGGAGGAAATAGCAAAATTAATATCATACAATTATGTGAATCTCTTTTCTTCGTCAGAATCATCATACTACACCTAAGTTCTTAACACTGTAGAAAAGAAGATTTCAAAGTATTTGAATGCTTAGCTCGTTTAACCCTTCACCTGAGACAAGGTCAAATCAGCCTTAAAGTAATGCATCCCTCTAAAGCTCTCGAACCATATGGTATGTCTCTATTACTTTTCAATCCTGTATATTGTCGATGTGGATGTGGAAAATAAAGTCTTCGGTGTTCTGAATGACAACAAGTCTCCAAAGTCCATTAAATCATACCTAACTAACCATTATTCCTAAGATTAAAAACCTAAAGTATACTAGAGATTTTAGACCGATTAGTTTATGTAATATTATTTTCAAAATGGTAACTAAATCATAGCTAATCATATTAAAATTATTTTACTAAATATTATTAATCATTCTCAATCTTCATTCGACCTGGCTATTTAATGCTCTTATTGCTTTTGAGATTTTCCATCCCATGAATCATTAGTTATCTAGTAGGCAACAATATGATTTAAAGTTAGAAATGAGTAAAGCTTATGATCAGGTTGAGTGGAATTCATTTAAGTCAAGTTATGTTAAGGATGAGTTTTGATCTCAAGTTGGTTGATCTTATTATGAGTTGCATTTCTTTTGTCTCTTATTCTCTGCTTATTAATATTAATCCTAAAGTCTTTTTTAGAAGTCTTTTTCCCTCATGACAAAGACCCTCTTTCTCCTTACCTGTTTCTCTTTTGTGTTGAAGTTTTTTTTGTCTTATTAGCAAGGCTGAGAAGGATCATAAGTTACATGGCATAAGATTTGTATAAGAGCTCCAATTATTTCTCACTTGTTCTTTGCATAATTTTTTGCTAAGCTATTTTACAAGATGCAACAACTATAGCTCATATTTTAAAAGATTATGAGCAAGCCTCGGGTCAAAAAATAAATTTGGATAAGTTAGAGATATCTTTCAGCAAAAATACTAATACAAATGTGTGTAAGGATATTATGCAGGTACTTAGAGTAAAAGGTATTCAAAATCACTCTAGATATCTTGGATTGCATGCTATTAGCGGTAAGAGTAAGAAAGTGGTCTTCTAATCCATTACAGACAAAATCGACTAAAAGCTTAAAGGTGGAAGGAGGCATTTTTGTCTAAAGCTGGTAAAGAGATTCTTATCAAAATTGTTGCTCAATCCTTATTGATGTATACCATGAGTTGCTTTCTTATTCCAATGGAAACATGTCATAAAATTAAAACTCTTCTTCTAATTTGTTGTGGGGTCAAAGGAAGGAGGAACATAAAATTCATTAGAGTAGATAGGGAAAATTATGCACATCAAAGTCTCTCGAAGCATTAGGATTTAAAGACATTCACTCTGTCAATCTAGTTCTTCTAGAAAAATAATGTTGGAGAGTACTCAAGAAGACCTAACTCTCTCTTGGCACAGTGTTTGACAGCTTAGTAATTTGCTTAGTCCACCTTTTTAAATGTTAAGAAAGATTTCACTCTTAACTATGTTTGGAGTAATTTGATGGAGGCAAAGTAGGTTTTAGAGAAAGGGACTCATTAGATGGTGGGGGATGCTTCTTCTATACCAATTTGGAACCATCGGTGGATTCCTATACATCAAACGTTTCAAGTCCTATATCCTATTAATCAACTTGAAGAAAAAAGTGTTATATTAGTGACTAGATTGTTAGGGAGACCCATTATTGGGATAACCATTGATTGATTCATTATTTGATGCAGTAGAAGCTCAACAAATTAAGTAGATTCCTCTCAGATCTCGATGGTATAATGACTCTATTATTTGGAATTATGCGAATAATGGTAGTTTAAGAGTGGTTATCACTTGATTTTTATTGAGCTTTCTAATCTAAGATATGTGAATTCCTCTCATGAACCAGATAATGCATCTTGGAGAATTAATTGGAAGCTAAATATCACTCCCAAAGTTAAGCACTTCCTATTTCGGACAACCACAAATCAGTTACCGGTTCATGGTCTCGTTATCTCTTGAGGCATGGAATTGGCTCCCATCTATAGAATTTGCAGAGAGAATTTTGAATTTATCATTCATTATCCTAAAGTGTGCCCTCGGGCTAAAGAGTATGGAGGATATGTCCACTTCACCTCCATACAGACATATCATTTATGGAATGGCTAACCTGATTATATGCAAGTTTTGAATTGCAACAACTAGAAATTTTTGTTATTATAGCTTGGTCTCTCTAGAAAGCAAGGAATTGCTAAAAGAAATCTAAACTATTATATGTCAAATATGCAGGTTGTGCAGCTTGGATGATTCTATTATTGGAATTTCAGAATTTGGATAATATACAAATATTAGCAGCTGCAAATGATGCTGCAATACGAGGCCCGCAGGCATGAATCGCTCCCCTAGTAGGACGATATAAATTGAACTTGGATGCTGCAATATTCTCAAATCAAGGCGCAAGGTTGGTGTTTTTGATTAGAAACTATAACGGTGAAGTTATGGAGGCTAGAACACTCTTTAGCAGAAACATCATTGCTACAAATCAACCAGAAGCTACACTAGCAGACTTCGGACTTTCTATGGCTTTAGCCCTCAATTTCTCCCATATAGTGCTTGAATCGGATTACTTTGTGCTGATCCAGGTGTAATATTTCTAATTAAATAAATAATATTTGAATAGAATTAGCATAATGTCATATATTACAAAAAAAGGCTACATAAATTAAATAAATTAGAGAGCGTGATTTCATTGAAAATTTTAAAAGCTTGTATAAAATTAATAAAAATTACTTGCTTTATAGATTATGCAAATGTAATTCATATAATTGAATGCCATATTTAATTGGTTCAAATTTAGATATATTTGCACGAAAATAATAAAAGAAATTTATAAATTTTATATACTTACTTGACAAGGAGCCGTTAAGGCAGTTGTATCGTAATGATAATGATTTGAGAGAAGGAGGTGCCCACATATTCAAATAATTTTCACTCAAATCTAAAATCTCCAAAGCTATGAAATCTGAAAAAAGAAAGTCTAATCTTGAAAATGTAAAAATATATATGTATTGTGAATTGCTATTGAATTTTTAAATTTTACTACAATGATTTTTTTTCTTGAATTAATGTTTTTGTGATTATTATTATTATTATTATTATTATTATTATTATTATTATTATTATTGGAATAGATTAAATTATGTCTAAATTTTCTTTTAACTTTTGAGATCTTGCTTGATTGCACTTACTCTATTTTGACATCTATTTTATATTTTCTGAAATGCAAAGTTGTTTATGTATTCTAATTTTGAAAGTGTAATAGCTCCATTTTTGTGGATTAATAGAATTCTAGGTTTCTGTTTATGATTTCTCCAGTTCTAAATTATCCTAATACATTTTAAAGAAATTTAAATCTAAGTTATAATCAATATTCTAATCTTTTATAAGGCCCCATGAGGAATTTCTAATTGCAATGCTAATTCTCATAAAGACTTTCTATTTTCGCTACTTTTGAAATATGTCTTGAGTTTTAAAAGCTAAATTTTTAGAAAACTCAATTCACCATCCTCTTGGGTTGTGACATATCAAAAGGGACCCATAATTTGGTGTCAGAGCTTGCCTTCTTGACTTACCAACATTTAACTGTGTAAGAGAAAAGATCTTATGGCTGCCTCATTACCTTTTACGTCTTTACAAGGTCAATAAATTTCTAGACCACCTCTGCCCAATGGATCAAACTACTCTTACTAAAAACTAGCATGGGGAACATTAAATCAATTGATATTAACTATTGGATAATCATTATTAATGGTCCTTGTATATCTACGAAAATCGTTGAAACTAGAAGAGTACTAAAAATAAAAGAATACACTGATGCAGATCGACACGGTATTTCTATAAATTCTAAAGCTATAAATATTGTTCATTGTGCATTAGATCCAGCAGAGCACAACAAGGTTTTTAGATGTAATAAAATAATAGAAGTTTGGCAAAAACTCAGTGTTACCTATGAGGGAACAAATAAAGTTAAAGAATCCAGAATAAACATCCTTTGGAGACAATATGAGATGTTTAGCATGAGAGAAGAGAAGACTATCACTGAGCTAAACTCTAGATTTACAAACATAGTCAACCCTTTAAGAATTCACAAAAAGAAAATTTTTGAAGATGAGCTAAATCAAGAAAATTCTTAGAATTCTACCTAAAAAGTGGGAATTATATTGGAAATGTCATAAGCTACAAGGAGACTCCAATTACATATGACTATCTGATTGTGGAGCTCATTTTAGAGGAAATGAAATCTACACTGGTTTTAGAAGATTAGAGCAAAAAAGGAGCTGGACTTAAAAGTCAACACTAGTGAAGAAAGCTCTTTTGATCTAGATAGTGAGGACTTGGCTCTTGTTGCTAGAAGATTCAAGAAGTTCTATAAGAAAGGTGGAAAGAATCATAAGAAGTTCAACAAGAAGAACTTTTCACCTATGAGTAGCAACTTACCCAAGAAAGAGCCTTCAAAAGTAGTTTGTTGTGAATGTAACAAACCAGGACATTAAGCCGAATTGTCCTAAATTGAAAATGAAGTCAAAGAAAGAGAAAATGAAACAAGCATTGGTAGCCACTTGGAGCAATTATGATGATACCAGTTCTGAAAGCTAGAATGGTTAGGAAGAAGTAGCAAACATTTATTTAATGGCCACTACAAACTCTAACTCGAAGGAAATCAATGCTCTAACTCCAACAAACAAGGCTGAAAATTGCAAAATACAAACAACAGGCTATAAACAAAATGAAAGAGATGTAAGCATCTCAGAACCTAAATCCAAATATGCTCTTTTAAGTACTTACAATAATCTTTGCACTAAGTTTAACAAGCTTGTTAAAAATCATAACCTTCTAAAGAAGGATTACAAGAAAGTGAAAACTGAATGTAATCATCTAAGAGATGTTTTTTATTAAGAAGTTACTCGGAAAAGTCTTATTATAAAGATTAAAGATCTTAAAGATAACAATGAGAAGTTTTCTATAAATCTTAACCACTCTGAAGAAAAACGCAAAATCTGAATTATGAAAATGAGCCTTTGATATTTGATATTAGAACTCTAAAATCAGATTTGGAAACCTTTTACAAAAGAAAAATAAAATTTAGATGCTTTATTGGGAACATAAAGATTTTCAAAAGAAAAGACAAGTATTAGTTATGATAGATCTTCAAGTCAAAATCAAATTATTGTTAAGAAAAATGTCATTTCTAATGTTGTAACTTTAGAACATCAAAATCATTTTGCAAAATCTAGCGTTCTTAATATAAAGAAAAATCATGGTCAGAAAAATGCAAAAAAATTTGCACCTGTTACCACTAATCCCAAGGACCCAATATTTATTGGATACCTAAATCTGGTTGATTAATTTCAGGTGTGCCTAAGGAGTGAGATTGTAACACCCAAATATTTCAGTTCTTAAAATGATATTATTTGGACGGGTCATGAATGGTATCACCCGAGAGAAAAATAATATTTTATTTGGACCCAATAATGATATTGATAATAATTAATATTTGTGGAGCTAATTAGATTCTATGTGATTAGTCCTAATTAATTAAAGTTAAGATATAAATTTTTCATGACAAAGTAAATAATAAATTATTGGTGAATAGTAGTTTACTGATCTATGAATAGTATCATCAGTCCGAGACTTGGTATTATTTCGATCCGAAAAAATTACTACTTGTGTCTAATATTTTATTTAAAATTTTTGGAGCATGTTTGCATGATTTAGGTAGGTATAAACTGTCTTATGAATATTTTTGGGAGTTTAAATATTAATTGAGTAGTGATTTCTAGTACAGTATATTAAAGAAAAGAAATTGATGAATTCTTTTTATGGAGTTAATTTAATAAATTGGTGGGGTAAATAATAATTGGAGGAGATTTATTTGGTGAATATTTAGAGCACTTAGATGAGAATATTAGAGACTTAATCTAGCCATTCATTTGACATGAAATTAAGTAGTCAAGTTTGACTTTACTACTTAAAATCTACAACTTATCCAACTATTCCATCTTCTTCTTCTGTCTCCCATTTCCATCGCCACTTCTCTTCTTCCTCTCCTCCATTTTCTTTCAATTTCTCAACTTACAAATTACATCAAAATAGATAAATTAAACCAAATTTTAGTAGTTAAACTTCGAGAATTAAGTTAACAAAGTGGTATTTGGTGATTAGAAGCAAAGGAATTGGAGTTTACTGCCTAATTAAGTAAGTTGTGAATTTTTGATTTTGTGAATTAATAAGTGAAATTCATAGCTTAGACATGTAGTATATGTACTAAACCATGCTCCATCATTTTCTTTGTTATTTTTTTTATTTGAATGGTCGCTTTACTACTTTGAAGAGGTGGGTGAACCATCCTCTAAAGGAAAGGAGAAAGCTAAGGAGTAGAGTTTTCTAAGCTTATTTAAGCTTGTTTTCAAGGTTAGTGCCTATATTCTTTCCTTCTCCTTTCATTTCTTTAGGTTTTCAATTTTTAGGTTTAAATGTGATTTTGAGAATTTATGTTTTTTAAATGAAAAGTTAGGGGTTTTATGTGAATTGTTTGGAATTGATGAATTTTGACGTTAGATGTGTTCTTAGGTGGGATTAGAATTCATTTTTCGACCCTTTTATAATTTCCATCTATTTTTGAATTCTTCATGAAAGTTGTAGTTCTACTTCTTATCTTTCTAAATCATACTCCTGTGTCGAATTTGGATACCTATAGCTCAACTTATGATTTAAATACCAAAATTAATTCTATTATGGTGTCTCACTTGTATATCCAAATTGATTGTCTATTATGGCCACCTACATGACAAGATAATGTCTTCTATCCTGCATAGAAGTTGTAGCTCTACTTCTGACCTTTCCAAAACATCCTCTCATGTCTAATTTACATACCTTTAGCTCAATTTATGATTTTATTACCAAAACTGATTCTGTCATGGCAGGCCACTAGTATGTCCGAATTGTTGCTTATCTTTGAACCCTAAAATTATAAGATTAGGTTTTGAGCCCTTCAAAAAAATTGGCCCAGATATCTTAACAAATCACTGGATTTGGTTTATCAAAATTGAGTACTTAGATAAGTAGGAATTAAATAAACATCGAGTTGGATGCGTTAAATCAAGACTGGGCTATTGGTCTATGTTCTTAGCTTATTTTCAATATCTTATAGGTTGACCTAGACTATGGTCTCTTCATGACATTTGTATAATTTTGTCTTAGCTTTCTAAAGATTTAAATTTTACTCAATTTGGAGACCTACAACTTCAGTTATACCTTGAAAACCCAGCAAAGGTCAAGTTTATGAAAATGCTGAAAATTTCTTGATTTAAGTACTTTTATACTATATTAAGTATATATATATTTTGAATATGTCCATTTGAATTTATTAAGTATGAATAAAAAAAGAGAATGTGGTAACTTTTGTAAGTTGTAAGTTTATAAAATTTTGTGAAAAATATGTTAAGTTATCAGATATTTTATTATGAATTGATTCATAAGAAATATGATGATTTAAGATGAAATGAATTTGTCTTGGGCTCTAGTATGCATGATCGAAATATAGTAAGATGAGATTTTTTCTAAGTGATAAGCATGCTTGGGTTATTAGCCCATTCTTTTATGTGAAAGCTATGATCATATGCTAGGGTTATCAGCCCTTCTGAATAGGCAGACGTGCTTATTATTATGTGATATGCGGTGGCGCTTTCATAGACCACGATTATGTGATATGTGGTGGCGCTTTCACAGGCCACGGTTATGTGATTCAAAAATCAAATCTATTTATATTTCTTTCTGTATATGTACGAGCCCTTAAATAAGAATGTAATTTTATTATGTTATAAAGAAATCGAAAATATATTTGTATTTGTGGGATTTTCTTACATTTGTCAAATTATAAATTAATTTTTAAGAATGAACTTCTTTATGACTTTTAGAATATTTTAATTTAACTTGTACATCTTGGTATTTATTTTATATTTTATTTATGTTATATTTTAAGTTTGTTGCTTAGGCAACCTTATTTTTCTTATATTTGTCAAAATGTGAATTTATTCTTTAGAATGATCCCATTTATGATCTTCGGAATATTATGCTTGATTTGTACGTCTTCGGTATTTTCCTTTACATATTTGATTTAAGTATTTTAATATATATTTTAAGTTTATTGCTTAGGCATCCTCATTTATGTTATTTTTGAATTATTTATCACCAGTGAGTTTTATACTCAGCGTGTCGATTTTTATCGCAGGTTAAGAGCGGTGTATGTTATATGAAGACCGGAGGCTTAGCATCAAAAGAAAGATTTATTTGGGGTACGACATGTATAGGATACATTATGGCATGTATTAAAATACTATAAGAGATTGAGTTGTATACATCAAGTTGTAAATTAATGAAGTATGTAATTAATAAAGAACTATCATTTTTATATGAATTCTAAGAGCATGATTATTAGAAATTGATTATGCGAATAGATGACTTCATAAGGTGAGAGTACCTAAGACTACTTCATGTGAATATTTAGAAGTGCTACGTATCCTGATTTTATTGATTTGGAGTATTAAGATTAGGAGGGTTATAATATTGAAAGTGCTTGTTTTATTTGGTTGGCAAGTTTTATTTCGAGGGAAACTCTTACGGATTTTCCGCAGGAATTTCCTTAAACCTTGTTTTAATGAAAAAATTTACTTGCCTCCTTATGAAACTTCATCACTTCTAATATAAGATATGGATTATTAAGTAAGATAAGATGGTGCTCCGGCACCGAATGTGGCCCTCATCACTGGGTTCCCCGGGATTCAGCGGTGGGTTTTATAAAGATAAAAGATGAAATGTGGTACATGGATAGTTCTTTCTCCATGCATATGATTAGTGACAAGAAAAAGTTCACTAGATTAGAAAAGAAAAAGGGAGGTACAATAAGCTTTGGTGACAAAGCCAAAGGTAAAATAGTTAGTATTGATGTGGTAGGTTTTAATCGTTTATAGAAGATGTTAATTTAGTAGAAGGATTGCACTTTAATTTGTAAGGTGTTAGTTAGATCTGTGATAAAAATAAAAGAGTGATTTTTGAGTCTTTTCACTATGAAGTACAGAATAAGCATCATAACAAAACTCTATTTGTTGGAAAATAGATTTGGAAATATGTACCTGGTTGATCTTTCTAATATGCATAACCTAGATATGTGTCTAATTTCTATTGAAAATTTTGGTTGGTTATCATATATAAGATTAGGACATGAAAGCATGCACCTGGTTTCTGAATTGTCAAAGAAAGATATAGTCCGTTGTTTGCCAAATTTGAAATTTGAGAAAGATCACATTTGTGATGCTTGTCAATTGGACAAACAAAATAAAAATTCTTTCAAATCTAAGGGCATGATTTCTACTTCTATACAATTAGAATTACTACATCTAGATTTGTTTGGACCTGCCACTCCTTTTAGTCTAAGAGGAAAATTATATGCCTTTGTCATTATTGATCATTCCTTTACATTCACCTACACTCTTTCTTAGAAACAAGGATGAGTCATATGATTTGTTTATTCATCTTTGTTAGAGAATTTAGAATGTAAAAGGCTATAATATCATTGCAATTAGAAGTGACCATGGAGGAGAATTTGAAAATCAGAATTTCGACGCATTCTACAAAGAAATGGGAATCTTCTATAACTTCTCAACACCTAAAATGCCTCGGCAGAATGGAGTAATTGAGGAAAAAAAAGAACACTTCATGAAATGGCCAGAACCATGCTGAGTGACACAAATCTTCCAAAGAATTTCTAGGCAGAAATGATAAACAGTGTCTGTTATATTCTAAATAGAGCTTTTGTAAGATCCAAACTTAAAAAAATTCCATATAAGATCTATATAGGTAAAAAGCCAAGTATTGGCTACTTTCATGTCTTTGGGTATAAATGCTTTATTATAAATAACAAAAAAAACATCCTTCTAAATTTGATGCTAAATTTTATGAAAGAATTTTTTTAGGTTATTCTAGTAATAGTCAAGCATATAGAGTTTTTAATTAGAAAACTCTAATTGTAGAAGAATCTATTCATGTTATTTTTTATGAGAATAATTCTACTTCTATAAAAATAAAAAATGATGATATTATAGATTATAACCAAGAGAAGTAGCATGAACAACCAGAATAACTAGAATAATAAGAAAATGAACAAAATGATGAAGATCTTGCTAAACCAAATGATAGACATGATGAGCACAACAATGTTGAAAGCCAAAAATGACAAAACAAAAAATAGAAATTTTAACTTCATAAAAGAAAGGAGATTCCACAAGTATCATCCTCAAGAGGATATTAGTGACAATCCTTCTGAGAAGATGATCACTAGAGCTTAAATAAGAAGATACTTTGGTAAGTTGCTTTCATTTCTTAATTAGAACGTAAGAATATAGAAGATGCTCAAAATGATGATAATTGGATTATTACTATGCAAGAAGAACTAAATTAGTTAAAGATAAACCAAGTTTGAAAACTTGTTTTTAGATATAAAAATCATTCTATCATTGGAACAAAATGGGTATTTGAAAATAAATTTAACAAACATGGTAATATTTATGAGAAGTAAAGCTAGATTAATGGCTCAAGGGTACAACTAAGAAGAGGGCATCAATTTTGATGAAATCTTTACTCTAGTTACTAAACTTGAGGCCATTAAAATACTTTGTGCATTTGCCTGTTTTAGAAACTTCATGTTATGTCAAATGGATGTAAAGAGTGTTTTTCTAAATGGTTTTCTAAATGAAGAGGTATATGTAGAACAACCTCCTAGTTTTGAAATTTATAAAAAATCGAATCATGTTTATAAATTTACTAAAGCTCTTTATGGTTTAAAATAAGTTCATAGAGCTTCGTATGGAAGATTAAGTAAGTTTCTATTAGAAAATGGTTTTTCTAGAGGAAAAGTTGATACTACACTCCTTATAAAAAAAACGAAGCACCTGATATTCTAATTGTACAAATCTATGTTAATGACATAATCTTTGGTTATAATAACAACCTTCTATGTGAAAATTTTTTTAAAATTATGCAGAAAAAATTTGAAATGAGTATGATGGGAGAACTTAACTTGTTCCTTGGGCTTTAAATCAAACAATGCGAATGGTGGAATCTTTATTAACTAGGGCAAGTATATTAGAGAGTTGCTAAAGATGTTCAAAATGGAAAAATCAGGGTATGTAGTACCTTAATGAGCCCATCCATAAAATTAGAAAAGATGAAAATGAAAAGAATGTGGACATTAAACTGTTTAAAAGTATGATTAGTTCTTTGCTATATCTAACAGCAAGCAAATCTGACATACACTTCAGTGTATGTCTATGTGCTAGATTTCAATCATGTCCCAAAGAATCTCATTTGATTGCTATGAAAAGAATTCTTAGATATCTTTATGAAACTTCTAACCTAGGTCTATGGTATTTTAAAAATGATTCATTTGATCTTGTTGGGTATAAAATGCTGATTTTTCAAGAAGTAAAATAGATAAAAAGAGTATGTCTGGAACTTACAAGTTTCAAGATAGCACCTCATAGCTTTTATTTTTGTAGTTATTTTTAGTAAATTTTCTCTAAGATTTCTTTTAAGTTTTACTTAATTTGTTCTATTTTAGTTAGATTTATTTATATTTTTCAATGAAGCTTCCTTAAATCATGTTTTGTTTTATCTTGAGGAATTTTGTAAGATTTTTATAGAAAACCAACTAAAAATTGCAAAAGAGGAATAAAAACAATCAATTGTCCATGAATTCTAACAAGAAGCAGGCCCAGGCCATGCTAACTAGTACCTCCGTGGTAATCAATAGAGTTCAACTTTCTTTTAAGTTTTACTTAATTTGTTCTATTTTAATTAAATTTATTTATATTTTTCAATAAATCTTCCTTAAATCATGTTTCATTTGATCTTGATGAATTTTGCAGGATTTTTATAGAAAACCAGCTGAAAATTGCAAAAGAGGAATAAAACAATCAATTGTCCATGAATTCTAACAAGAAGCACATCCAGGTTGTGCTAACTAGCAACTCCATGCTACTCCACTAAGTTCAATTTCGGCCAAAACAATATATTAAGCCTGTGCTACTTGCGTGGATCTGCATGAGAATTTTATGGGATGTGCCTTTTCAATCTAAAATCTCTTTTAGATTTTAGGAGATCCTAATTAGAAAGAAATACAAAGCCTAAATAGTTTTCTATCTCCAGAAGATTTCTTCCTTAATAAAGATTCATTTTCCTAAACGAATTCGTAGAGACTCCAAAAATTCTATATAAAAAGAGAGACTAGCTAGTTTATTGGTATTTCATGTTTTCTTATTCTTTACTCTATTTAGTTTACTTCAAACAATCAAGTTGGTGCCAAGATTCAAGGAAGCCACTTAAACATGTCTTCAACTATTTTTAAATTCTAAACTATTATTCTTGTTTCTAATTTTCATTATTCATGTTGACTATGGAATTATTTACTGTATCAAACTAAATTTTCATACTAGGGATTTAATGTAGCTTAATTTCTATTCCAATTTATAATATTAGATTTGTTTTTCTTTGTTTATAGTATGATTTATTATTGAATCTAATGCTTCTAGGTAGATTTTCCCTCTTTGATTGATTTATTCATTAATTACTATCAAAAGAAGGGTTTTTGATATTTAAAAGGGTAATTAATTATATGAGAATAATAACTTCATGTGAAAACTATATGATTTGGCTCATGGGGCTTTTCATAAGTTAATGACCTTAGGTTATGAATTTATAAATAAACCATAAAATTTAATGATTTAATTCATATTTGATTGCGTTATTAAAAGATGGGTGATTGGACAGGGTTAACATAAATAACAATATATCAGGAGAACTTGTTAGTGATTTTAAGGTTTTTTTCCTTTCTTGAACAATGAACAATTAAAATTGATTAGCAAACTAATAAGATAAATTTGAGAGAATTTAGTGAAGTCAAAATTCCTAATAGTTTTTAATTCTTGATTTCTTTTCAACAATTACTTACTTGAGATCTTTTTCATCACTTATTTTTTTATTGTTGCAATTATTCTCCTTATTTTCGTTTAAATAATAGTGGATTAATATAATTTTGGTATTTGATATATAATCTTGTTGGAATTATACTTTACTCATTCTTTATTACTTGTTATAATTTCATACACTTGTGAATTTACTCTGCAATGCTTGTGTCATGGTTCAGCAAGAAGCATATTTCTATTGTTCTCTCTACTATATAAGCAGAATATATAGGTACTAAAAGTTGTGTTCCTCAAGTGCTATGGATTAAAAAACAGCTAGCAGACTATGGACTAAAGATAGAAGAGATTTCGATTGAATATGACGACACCAGTGCAATAAATCTCTCCATAAATCCAATTCAACATTCTAGAACCAACCATATGAAAGTCAGACACCACTTTATTTACAATCACATTCACAAGGTAAAAATAGTGGTTGGCGGATATATTTATTAAGCCATTGGATGAAAGTCAAGTCTCCTTAATTAAAAAAAAAAAAAACTTGGTATGGTAATTCTAAATTCTTAACTTCAAAATATTGATTACCATATTTCTAAATACTTTCATGCGCTTATAAGTGAAGACATGTTCTATCAAGAATGTTTTGCATTCTAATTTTCAGTGTGTATGCTTCTTAAAAAGAATAAACTTTTGTGTATAAAAAGCTTATCATGTTCTAATCCGGCATTCTAACATTTAGACTAAATCAGATTCTATTTTTCTTAGACAAATTAAATCCGATTCTTTTTTTGTAAAGATTATTTACCAATTAGATTATTTTTGTAAATTAAAGCAATACAATTCATCTCATTTTACTTTCTTAAAAATAAAAGGGTTATAGTGTTTTTTTTTTAACTTAAAGAGGATAGAAATAAATCGTTTGACTATTCTTAGAAGATTTGTCAAAATACAAATCTGATTTTGATGTGATAACATGGTAGTAGGATCTACCCATAAATATTCTTTTTTTTTACTTTTTTGTGTTTATCTAAGAGCATGCATGGTCAAATCAGTTATCTTTCACCTTTTCGACTTTCCCCTAAAAACCTGAAAGCTTCTTAACCTCTTTCAAAAGACAAAACTACCTCATTATTATCTTTTCCCTCTCCCACACTGCTTGCCACTTCTCTTAAAATAAATGGCCATATTAAATTAACTTCTCCATTTAATCCACCTCTTTTTCTCTCTCTCTTAATCGACATTTTTCCTCAAATAGAACCTTAATTTTAGAATCCTAAACTCAACAAAACACCATGCCTAAATCTCTCTCAGCCTCACCTTTAGATACCATGATTGACGAGGAACTGAAACTACTCGCTTCTCTCATAAAGAAATTTAAGAAATTTGAAACTCAGTTTCAGCAAGCTACAAGTCAGTCCAATCCAGCAATCAAAACTTAAGGAGCAACAATTGAAAAGAAAAGAAAAGACGATTAGAGAAAGAAATCGCTCAAAAGAAAGGTAGAGAAAAGCCTATTCTTTCTCAAAATGCCTTAATGAGATCATATGTAGTCGATTGAGGACATTTGGGCAAAAAGCATTTCCTTTTAAAGAGTGGTTTGAGGCTTAAGGGTGGATGAGTTTTCTATCTTTAGATAAACCATGTTATGAGGATTTAGTTAAAGAGTTTTATGGATCTATAAGTGGAATTAAAATAGAAATTTTGTTTGTGAAAATACAAGGAGAGATTAGACTGATTTCTTTTAAAGATCTCAGTGACATATATAAAATTCCAAATAATTGGACAAAAGCTACAAAAATCAGAGAAACCAACAAGATTGAGGGTTATGATAGAGACGATTTTGTTGGAAAATTATCCAAAAAGCCAACTGCAAATAAATAGAAAGCAGTGGTTGACTGTTTTGATCTTCATGAGAACATAAAGAAAGTGGCTTTATAAGATACTGGTCGACTACTTGCTTCCAAAGAGTGGGTTATTGTCCTATGTCAACCAAGTAGAAATGTGTCTGATGTGGCATCTTATGGAAAAGAAGTCCTATAATCTAGACTATGCTAGATTTGACAAAATGCAAAATGTAACAAAGCAGAAAGTGCCTTACGAATGGTTCTAACTCCAATATTTGAGTTTTTTTGTGTAAAGCTAGAAGGAAAAGATTCTAATACTGCCAAGTTGGATAGTAGCTCTATGAAAAACAAAGAAGAGAAAGTAGTAGAAGTAGAATTAGAAGTAGAAGAAGAAGAAGAAGCAGAAACAGAAAAAGGAAAGGAAGAAGAGAAATTAGAAGAAGCAAATGTAGAAAAAAGAAAAAAGGAGAAAAGAAAATTGAAGAGGAGAAAATAGAAGAAAAAGGAGAAGAAAAAGAAGAAGATCAAGAAAAAGAGGCAGAAGTAGAAAAAGAAAAAAGAGGAGAAATTAAAAGGAGTAGAAGTAGAAAAAGAAAAAGACAGGGAAAGGTGAATATACAGCAACAGAAGAGGAGAACGATGATTATCCTGAAGACAAGGGAGATTTTAGAGGAATAGAAACAAAGGAGCAAAAGAAAGAACAAGAAAAAGAAAGGAAAGAGGATGAAACTCCAGAAGTGAATGAGCCAGAAATGAAAATTTAGAACTCAGTGATGAAGGAGAAATGGAGGAAGAAATAAATAAGGAAAAAGAAGTAGAACCAGAAAGTGAGAAGAAAACAGAAGCTTCACTAATAGAACAATCTCTAGGTCAGAAAAGCAGAGTAGAAGAATTAAGAAGTCCTCAAATTTTCTTGGCTGAAGTTGAAATACAGCTCATTCAGAAACACTCCGATGAACTTACACAAGCTATCAAGTATAGTAAGGCCATAGTTCAGCATACTCAGTCACTGGTCGAATCCATGGAAAAGATGAAGAATCTGAATGGAGGGAGATTAGCTATTCTAAAAACATGATTTTAGAAACCAACTGCGGCTAAGACTTCTACTTCTTCAAGACCAAAAAGGTATAAGCAAACAGCTCACAGAATGCCAAATTGGCAAGGCAAGCCTTTTATTTACATCCCTCAAATACTTCCAAAAGAGACTGAGATAGAGTGTAATCTTCTCAGCCAGAAACCTGAAAAGTTCTAAGAAACAGAGACACAAGACCATTGATATAGAAAGCCAGTAATCCTTGCCTAAAGATACTAATTGGGCCATTACAAGTTTGATAAAAATTTATTTTGCTTTAAGAACACTTTATTTTGTTTGCTTCTTGCTTGTCTGATGTCTTAATTAAGCGCCGTGTTTATTATTTTAGCAGATTTTTCCCTTAGTCCTTTTCTTTCTGATGACAAAAAAGATAAGAACACAGCTAGTCTATCCTTGAGTATATTCACTCTATAGTTATCTCAAGCTAACTGTGATTATTTTGTTCAAATATTTTGTCCTATGAGAAAAAAACATTAATATTGCTTAAATACTTATGTTATTACAATATTAATCATGCCTATCTTAAGAGTTACTTCTAATTGTTAGATGTCAGAATTGCCACTTCTAATATTATGATCATTCTCTTATCTGATATTTGTTCTATTCCTTCAAAAGTTCTAGTTCTCACAGTTCTTATAATGCACTTATTCAGGGGGAGATTTACTCTTTTGTAGAAGTTCTAAAGTTGCCAGATTAGAAAATATTTGAAATTAGTATTCCTAATTTGATATACTGCATAAACTTATGGAAAACACTTGTTCTTGTCAATGATAAGTTATTGGTTTTGTCATCGTAAAAAAGGGAAAGATTGTTAGCTGAAGGTTAATTATCGTAAACATTATTCTTTTTATGCAAAATTTTTAATGATAAAAGAAATGTAGAATTCATATTCCTACAACTCAAAGATTATCATTGAAGACCATGAAGATAAAAGTGAAAACTTTTTATTATTATAAGCACATTATTTTATCTATTTTTTTAAAATTATTTTGAAATATTCCAATTGAAAATTAGGAAGGGAAAAAGCCTTTGATGATTGTGTTTCATAAAAATCTAAAAAGTGAGAAGGTTTTTGGGCAATAGTTTTAGAGGCTATTAAAAGCACTTTATGCAAAAGCAATTCTGTTCTGACAAAGTTGATACATCCTGATAAAAAGCAACATGTTTTTCTAAAATCACTTATCCACCAATCCAATCTTGCATGTTTTGTGCAAAAAGTAAATCTAACAACTTTTTTAAGACCATCCCATGCATTCCCTTTTAGCCTTCCATGTTAGAAGCATATCTTCCCTTCAGAAGATATTCCTAACATTAATCATGACGAGAATATTTTTCTCTATATATAAAAGGCCATCCTCTCTCTAAAATGATTTGCAAGAGTAAGAGGTCATATTTTCAAATTTTCAAAAACATTCAAAGCTCTTTTCTTCAGTCTCTTGTTTCTTTTCTTCTCTATTCTTCTAAAAATATTTTTAAGACAAGAAATTTTACAAGCAGTCTTTTGAAGAGCAATTTTGATCTTACTTTCTATTCTGAAATCTGTTTTTAATTCTTTCTATGCTTATAATTGCATTGCTCTATGTCTATATAGATTTTGTAATCTATTGTAGATTAGAGAACTTTAATGAAAAACATTTGTATTTAGCTTTTGTAAGAAAATTGTGTTGTAAGGGTTATCAAGCAACCTTCTCCATTAGTGAGATTCTAATGTCTTGAATTTGAATTCTTTGTTCTCTGTAAAATAAAATGGTAGAGATCAATGAGAATCTTTATAAATCTAGTGGGTTAAAGGTTAGATTTAGGTATTTGATTTATTTCCCTTGTAAAATTGGTTTGTCTCTTACCTTTTAAAAGAAATAACATAGTAAAAAATCTCAAGATGAGTCTTGGAGAGTGAAAGTAGACAAGTTAATGTCGAACCACTATAAATCCTGTATTAATCTTCTTTT
Source organism: Jatropha podagrica (assembly GCA_947857235.1). NCBI lineage: Eukaryota > Viridiplantae > Streptophyta > Magnoliopsida > Malpighiales > Euphorbiaceae > Jatropha > Jatropha podagrica. The sequence continues at coordinate 19,977 of CANUEP010027594.1, forward strand.
AATTTTGGAGATCTTGCTTGATTGCACCTGCTCTATTTTCACATCTGTTTTATGTTTTTGGAAATGCAAAATTGTTTATATTATTCTAATTCTAAAGTGCAAAAGCTCCATCATTGTGGATTAATAGAATTCTAAATTTCTATTTATGATTTCTCTAGTTCTAACTTATTTAATACATTTTGAAAAAAATGTGAATCTAAGTTATAATCAATGTTCTACAACTTTTATAAGCCTTATAAGGGAGTTTCAATTGCAATAACTAACTCTCATAAAAATTTTCTACTTCCACTATTTTAGAATTATGAGATTATAATCATCAAACCTTCTAATGGTCCCATACATTCTACCTTAGACCTGCAAGTTTCAAAACTTAGTATCACAAGTCTTCTTTAATTTCACTGCCATCACCAACTTCTCCTTTCCACTTATTTTCTTTAACCCTTGCACTCTTTCATTACAAGAAATATTTAATATAGAAAAACTACAATTTAAGTAATCTTCTCGAAAAAATCAAAATATTTATTTAAACCAAGAAAACTACATTCAAAGAAATTGGCTCAAATCCATTTCATAAATTCAAAATTGGAATAAAATCTTTAATAATAGTTTGTGATAGAAAGATGTCGATCAATTATAGAAAAAAATCATTTATTTGTGATTCAATCTATTGTTGAATGGTTGAGCTTTGAAACCCTGAGCCAAACACTATTTTTATATCTTAGTGGATCTCTTTCGTCTCATGTCCGTCATTAAAGAAATACATATCATCAAATATGAGCTCTCATAAATCAATCTAAATAACTTCAGTTCATGGAGATTTATATGATTTTATATACATTTTTTGCTAATATTTATTGCATTTAAAATATATGATAAAAGGTTTACAAAAATATTAGTTGTGATAATACTCAAATTGCAAGGTAGATTGAAAAGTTATGTGAACTCTTCAAATTTTTTTTAATAAATTCCAGAACTTAACACTTAGAATAATATAAGAGTGATTGCAAACTAATTTTCATCATTAAATAAACACATGTCATCAAAGAAACACACAATTATAACATTTGTCCCCCTAGCACCCTAACTTACAAACTTAGATGTATTATTACCCCAAATTGAAATTTAACTTAAAATTTGTAATATAATCATACAAAACTTGAACCTAGCAAACTAGTTTGGATTAACTTAACCTAAGCTTCTAAATTAATGAAACACAGTGTTTTGTTATTAGAAATTATAAAGCTCTAATTTCTCACTAATATGGAAAGAAAAAACAAATTTTTTTTTTATTATTGAGCTTGGCTTCTCCAGCTTATTTGGTTTATGTCTAAGTTTATAAATTAGGGTGTCAGAGGAATAAAGATCATCTTAGAATGAGTGATCTCGTAACAAGTCACAAAGTTGATGGTACTTTTGTGTATTAACCTTTTTTTTACTGAGGATTTTAAAGTTTTAATTTTTATTATAGTTTAAATATAGTGAGATGGTTAGGTAAATAAAAATGATAATTTTATGATTCTTTTCTCTTTTGACAATTTGAAATCTCACTTCTTTATAGAATCTTAGATAATTAAAACATGAATGGAGTTAGAGGAGGCTTGTTTTAATCAACTGTGGGGCAATGAAAATTGGATTGGGTGTTTACAACTCTTTCTTCCTTTGTCAAACTCTTTCTTTTTCTCTTCATTTTTGAGTTGAGGAACAAAATTCACTATTTGAATATTCTAGCTAACTTCTAGTCAACATATTTTGGCCTATATATTGTAATTTTTATTGCATTTAAAATACGAGTTTTGCTAATATTTATTGCATTTAAAATATATGATAGAAGGTTCTCAAAAATATTAGTTGTGATAATAGTCATATTGCAAGGTAGATTAAAAAGTTGTGTGAACTCTTCAAAATTGTTTTTAATAAATTCCAGAACTTAACACTTAGAATAATATAAAAGTGGTTTCAAACTAAATTATTGGTTGATTATTACTTTGAAAAGTCAAATCATATGATAATAAGCTAATAACTGTTAGCCAGAACAATTTTACCATGTTATAATATTAGAATTAATTTATTTTTAGATGATAATTATCATTGTAACAGATTTATCTTTATCACTTTGTTAGATTAGAAAGTATATAAATACCTCTGTACCTATACGTATGATAGAGTGAATAAGAATATTTTCCTCCAGAATTTCTCTCTAAGTTTTCTACATGGTATCAGAGCAATCATGGAAGATTTAGAGAAGGATGAAACCAAACACACACCTTATGATCCTACCCTACCAATCGTAAA
>CANUEP010027604.1:0-26892 GCA_947857235.1 Jatropha podagrica
ATTGGGCAGGTTGTGTAGATGACAGGAGGTCCACTTCTAGTTACTTTATGTTTGTTGGTGGAAATTTGGTAACCTGGCGTAGTAAGAAGCAATCTGTGGTCTCAAGGTCCAGTGTTGAGGCTGAATTTAGAGGCATGGCGTTGGGTATATCTGAACTTCTTTGGATCAAGAAATTATTAAAGGATATCGGATTCGAGTTACAAACTCCTATGAAACTATTTTGTGATAATAAATCAGCAATTGAAATTGCATTCAATCCTGTTCAACATGATCGGACCAAACATATAAAGATTGATCGATTTTCTATAAAGGAACAGTTGGAGAGTAAGGTTATTGAACTGCCATTTGTGATATCAAATGAACAGCTTGCAGATGTCTTAACAAAAGGAGTATCTAAGCAAGTTTTTGAAGAATCTGTAAACAAGCTGGGCATGACAGATATACATGCACCACCTTGAGGAGGGGTATTAGTAATCCTTATTTGATTAGGGTTACGTATTTACATTCTTAATCTAACTAGTAATCCTTATTTGATTAGGATAATGATTCAGGTTTCCTTATCTATAACCGTTATGTAATCCTAGTTAGATTAAGAATGTCATAGGCTAGAATTAAGAAAGTATTCTTGTATAAATAGGTGGTTGTATGTTATGATAAAACATATAAGAAAACAGATTTACTTTCTCTATTTTAAGCAAATAGTTATCGTCGTTTGATTTGTGGAAGAAAAATTACTTAGAGCACCATCTTGCTTGAGTTTCTTGCTACCCGAATCATTATCCATATCCACCTCAACAATATCATCCTTCCTCTTCTTAATTTAATCTACCAAATTGCCAATATCAAGTCTACCTTTGAGTTTTTGTCAAGCCAATCATTTCCATAATTTTTTTACCTTATCTGAAATTTGATTATTTTTTTGGTGAAAGGATAGGGTGAGGTTGGGTTAAGTACAGATTAGGTAAGGTTGTATCTAACAAATTATGTTGAATTAGTAGGTCTAGAGGTAATTGGTGCATTACTCTTTGAGGAGGGAGAGACACTACAAAAAATTCGCTATTTTGTGACCACTGCAACGGTTGTAATAAAAGACAAATCGGTCACAATTTCTATTTTGCGACTGAGCAACACTAGTTGGTAAAATACTCATCGTAAAAGATTTTGCAACGGATATTCACATTGGTCACAAAATTTGCGACAACAATATCGGTCACAAAAGACAATAAATTTGATCGCAAATTGGTAAATAATTGGTCATGCTATTTCCGTCGCAAATCGATCGCAATATTTCCTGCCTAATAATTGATCGCAAATTGTAACTAATTGTCACAAATTGGTCGCAATTTTTTCTCGCATAGATTAAAAATTTGTTGCAATTCTATGTCGTTATTTAGATTTCATTTTCTATCGCAAATCAGTCGCAAAATTATTTTACAGTGAAAAAAAATATTTTAGAAATATTTGTACAGACATTGTATAAATCTGTCAAAAAATGATACAAACTATCAACTACAATATTTGGAGGAATGAAAGATGGCTTATGAGGCCCAACAGTAGCTGGCACTAGTGGATCTGAATAGTTGGAGGATCATATGAAGTAACAATCGTCTGTGGACTAGACATCTGCATCACAAGTGCTCTAAGCTCTACGATCTGTCTCTTCTGATCATCAACACAAGCTCTCAATGCACTAGTATCCTCGGCACTATGCCCGGGAGGTGGTCGTGATGGTGGAGCACTAGCAGCGCTTGAATTTGAGCTGCAGTAGTATTGTGATGCCTGAGAACCGATGCCATACACATTCCTTTTTTTTTGCCCCCCCCCCCCCCCCCCCCCCCCCTCTACTGCATCTAGGTATAAAGCTAACTCATCATAACTCGGCTAGACATCAGATGCAAGCTGAGAAGATAAAACACAATCGTGAGCTGTACTGTAATTCTCCTGGAAAAGAAATTACATCCAATAATTTTCATATAAATGCTAGCTATAGTTAACACCTCCATTAAATGCATAAATAATAGAAAACTATCATAATAGGAAAATGTTTCATACTCACATTAACACCCATTGCACGCCTATCGAACGAAAATCTTTCCATCATGGCCCTTTGTGTGAGTGTATTTGAACACCTCCATCGGTGCAGGCTGACAACAATATTTCTCAGCTTATTTCACAGTTTTAAGCATAACACGTTAATATTTAAAATTATTTCATTAAACATCAGTGTAGTAACTTTTAATAATTTACTTACTAATATTTGAGCGATCTCTATAGCAAAGATGGACCCGCCTGTGTGTCTCGATAAACCTGCTCTGTCACCGCGAGTTTCACTATGCTTGTTTAATGCAAAGATCTCGCATTTTCTCTTAAATGCAAAATCCTCCCAAGCCTTTTGCAATCTCTCCCATACCTCCCGAGATATGCACTGTTGCTTCTTTCCGTTCTTCCTCATCCTATAAGTGATGTCAAAGTAGCGTAGAGCGCATAATTTCTCCCATGCCAACTTAAGCATAACTGTGATAGCCTCCTCCCATACAAAATGTTTTTGTAAAAATAAATTATATGATTATAATTTAATTTATTGTACCTCCATAAATGTCAATGCAAATGTAAGTTAAGGAACATCATACTTAAAACTCATCCCAGTAAAAGTCTCTCGCCTCCTGTGATATCGCATCCCAAGTGTATCCTTCTTTATCGAGATAAAACTTTATGATCTTCATAATTTGCCTTGACGCTCGAGAGGATGGGTAAATACTATGAAAGATAACAAAATTAAACGTAAGTAGAAAGAATCATCAAAATGCAAATAAAACATTGAGAAATACAAAAGTAATACTTACTGTTCGGCTACTAATCCGAGTTCTGCACGTGCTTCTGCCGAAGCTGCTAATGCAAAATTAAATAAAATGTCAGAAATGAATATAAGTACTTATTGGTGCTAATTAATAGTCATGATTACTTAGTGCAGAAGTGGACTGTGTAGCTGGTGTAGACCAATGTATGAAATAGGGTAGAAGAAGAAGGAATAGGAGGACATGGAGGTGTCATGCGGGGCTCAATAGAAGATGAAGCCCCAGGTGTACCAGAAGGAGGGGGAGGAGGAGGAGGTACATGAGGTATAACTCCTCGTCCACGTGTGTTACGTCCTCATCCATTGCTGGTCACGTCTGAATCATGTCCCCTACCTCTTGCCATATTGTAAAAACCTACATATGCATGTATACGATTAAGCTTGATATAATAATATATGAAATAAGATAATATTTGGCCAAATTACAATCATTAGATTGGTCTTAAAAACATAATACATATATATTGAGTAATTAAGTAATGTCTCATAAATATGTAATTCATCTATTTAGTAACTCGAATACAACTTAGTTTTCTTCTTCTTCTTCTTCTTCTTCTTCTTCTTCTTCTTCTGCTGCTACTGAAGTACCCAAGATGATATGTTCCTCTTCCTCTTTTTCATTTGATACACCTATGTCAGCATAAGTCCTATTTTCATCATCTAGTCTCTCAGTTATAGTTATATCTTCAACGAATTGCATCGATTGTGTATCGATCTCAACTTCTTGAAATAGGTAAGAGATTGCGAGTGTAGCAGTTTGTTTGCTTTCAACTTGTAAAACAACTGCTCTTGCCTTGGTTTTGCAAACTACCATCCAATCTAGTCGGTCCCATGGATATGGAACATAGTACACTTGCATAGCTTGCATCGCCAACACATACTGTTCATACTTCGTATATCTTCTTCTCTGATGAATATCCATAAGGTTATATTTTGGATGAACCTTTATACCAAGGTTTGGAGTGGGATCAAACTATTCACATTTGAATAATATTGTGCAGTTTATTGGTAGCGATGGATATTCTAACTCCAAGACCTCAACCAACTTTCCATAACAATCGTTTGATACGTCACTATAGTTTAATCCCTTTATACAAACACTACTATTCATTGTCTTTTTACTTGTCCCGTCTATCTCAATATGAAACTTGTAACCATTTACAAAGCAACCAGAGTAAGCATTTGCTATCGGTAAAGGTCCCTTAGACACTGAACGTGCAACTAAGGTTTCTGTCTCTACATCTACATTCATACACAACATTTTGATTTATTATGCATTTGGTAATTTAATTTCTAAATGAATTTTGGCAACATTTCCCCATATAAATGTTTAAACTAAGTGGAAAAAAAATATTAATCGAAACACCTTGTAACTCTAACTTATGGCCACTGCTAGGCTTCCATTTTATACAATGCAACATCCCAATCAAACTCAATTCATTGCATAAATAATATTAGAATAAAACATGAAAATTCAAATTCAAACGAGCATCTCAATCTCAATTGAACAATTTGACAATCAAATATCTAATAAAATTCAAAACGAATAATATCAACTACATCCTAAAAAAACACAATATATACACAGGAATGTCTAAACTAAAATGAAATTGTCTTCAAATCAATTAAAGTCAACTAATTAACCTTATATACTAATTGATTAAATTTGATTCGATTTTCACAAAAAAATTTCGTGTATACAATCACATATTATTATTTTTAAATAATTATGTATAATTTGATTGATTTTTTCACGAAAGTGAAAGATTTCGAATTTTGAGTCCCTCCCACTAAGATTACCATTAATTTGATAAATGTTATTCAAGATAAATGAAAAGTCTTGAGTTTGAATCCTATAATTATCGTTAATGATGAGTGATTGACAATGTTATTTCAAAAAGGTTGCGGGCTAACAATTTTTGTTTAGCTAACTTTCATTTTATTTCAAAGGATAATAACTTGAATAAAATTTAATCATTTTAGTTTTAGGCAGTAGGTTTTTAGTTAACTTTCATTTTAGTTTAAGGGTTGCAATAGGTTTTTATATAAGGGGGGCCAAATTTTTTTAATTTATAGATTACTCTATAAATTATTAACCCTAAACCTTCAAGTGTAGTTTCTAAAGTGGAAAATCATGGAACAAATATAGTTCCACACAAGAAATGAAGGCACAAACACAAAGCCATTGATTTTTTTTTTTTTTTAAAAAAGCAAATAAAACTTCAAATGAATGAAAAAAAAAAGAAATCCTGGACGAAGAAACACGAACAGCAATTGGTAGAAGACCAACTGCGGTGAATGGCGGCGGACAGCAAACAACAAATGAAATGTGAATGGCGGGCGACGACAAACAGCGAAGGGCGGCACCACTAAATTACTGAACACAAAGAGGAAGAGGAGGAGAGTAAATCGTGCGAGGAAGGAAACTGGTATTTATAACCCTCAAAAATTGTGACCGATCAAATCTATCGCAAATTAGCTGACGTGGAAAAAAAAAATTTGGTCGTAAATTTATCAAATCGATCGCAAATCCCTTGCAAATTCTTTAAACATAATAATACATATGACGCTCAGGTATTCAATTATTTGGCGATCGAGAAAATCTGTCGCAAAATAATTGATTACTAAACAGTCTCCATTTTGACGTTAATCCGTCGCAAACTGTTTCCGCTAATTTATCTCCCTAAAGTTTGCGATGGATTTACTTGCAGTCGCAATGTCGATCACAATTTGGTCTCAGATTGATCGAAAATTCATTGCAAAATTTGTAGTTATTTTATCGTTGCAATTGATCGCAAAATGGTATCAAATAGGTCGCAAATTTAGTGACAGAAGTGTCAGTTGCAAAATTCGATCGCAATTTAGCGATTTTCTTGTAGCATGATTGTCAAGTGAAAGATAGGTGGTAGAGGTGGTATGGTTATGCCCGACTCCAACCATTAGAGAAATTGTCACTTTTGATAAAGTCAATTCCATCCCATACTAAATTGTCAAGAATCACATGGTTTTGTCCCGCAGGTAAAATGGAAAACTTTCCAGGTGGTCACCTATATTAGAATTTCTGTTAAGTGAGCATGGTTAACCCTAGAGTTCTTCCAACTCTTTAAGTCATTCACCAAAAGGCGCCTCTAATGATTAGTTTCTCTTTTTAGATATATGATCTGATTCATTCCTATATCCTGCATTTCACTACCCATAACTATCTTGCCATCTAAGAGCTTTGCTCTACTCGCACTCTTAAAATCGCTTTGTCGGATAAGGATGTCATAGTTACTAACATCATGGGTTTTGGTACTAGTAGGTAGATAAGGTTGCGATTCATTTTAGGGAGGTTGGCTATGGATACTAGGACTATTCTATTTGTTGGGATGGGGTACAACTGCAGTTTCAATTTGGATTAAAGTTTTTGAAGAGGGAATTTTATTAATTGAATTTTAGGTCTAATTTATGGGTAAAGATGTTTGATAGGTTTCAAGTTAGGAGGAATAAGTGGTGGGGTAGTGGTGCCACCTGAGTTGCAGATGAGTGATTCATATAAAACATATTATGGGCAAGGGACAGTACCTAATATGTTAGTAGACCTCAGAACTGTGTTTTGCAACAAGTTATGGAACTCGTCCTCATCATTCACTAGTGATTGCTATGATTTTCCAATTGGAAATAAATCTTTTCTAGGAGGTTTAAGGTTTCATTTGCTCAATTGTTATCAAATTGCCTAATTTTCCTCATTAGTTACTTCATCAACCACCAATATCTCTACCTGCTTTCTCCTTTGCTTTTGGAATGTGTGTTTTGTGAACAGCTCCTTATATGCTCGAGTGGATGTATTGATTTCACTAGAGAAATGAATAGTTTTCTAGATAGGGACGCTCAGATGCCTTCATCAAAATACAAAGCATTGGTTCTAGAGTTAGTATCAAAATTGTACTCTTCACATTGCTTGAAGAAATGTCCACATTTCCCACAGTAGTAATAAAAGTTGGGTAGGGCTTCATATTTTAAAGGGATTACAATAGTTTGCATTTGGATTCTGAGTCAATTTCTTCTTCAGCGGGCAACAAAGATCCAACTCCACTTTGAATACAATATATTTTTCCCAACCCCCATTATTCTGCTCAGACCAATTGAGAAAATGTCCCACCTTATTGCCAATGAATTCAGTAGTTTTTTATTTCATGAGGTTTTGATGGTAAATCATAGGCTCATTTATCCATAAAGACACGTGACATAGTTCAATATTTGATGGTGGTTTATTACCAGTAACTGTTTTGACAATCAATATTTGGTTTTCAAAGTGCCAAGGGGCATTATCAATAACAAATTGTAGGTCATTCTAATGGTGGAATTGGAAAAGGACGACTTCCAATGGTGGCACATTCTCATTATCCTATTTCTTGAAAAGAAATAGGATCGAAGTGAAAAGGAAATGGGCAGAGAACTTATGAGAAGAGATTGGAGCAGGAAGCGGTCAAAAGGAGCAGCTGCAGCTCTTAGAAATCCAAAATGTATAACACAACAGAACTACAAACTCGACAACTGGTATAACGAGAGAAATTTCCTAGTTGGAACAAGAACATAGAAATCATTCACATGCGACAGAAATCAGTACAACTATATTTCTAGAAATCGAAACTATCACAGTTTCTTCAACCGAACACAACCAACGAAAACGCACAAAACCCTAAACGAAAACAAAAAAAAAAAATAAGAAACTGACTTACCGCTACCGTCGGCTTCAGGAGGAGACGCGAGAGACGAAGAGACGGTCGCCGCTAAACCGGAGGTGCTGCGCGCGGTGGTGGATGGCTTGGTGGCCGCCGGTCTTGCGCAGAGACGAAGAGAGAGAGACAGTAGACACGAGAGACTAGAAACGCGAGAGACAGGGACGGTAGACGCGAAAGAGAGACTGAGAGTGACAGTGAGAGAGGAAGACAAAATGACAAAGAAATGGCAAAGTGTTTCACAATTTAGGGATTTAACCTCTGAGAGAAGAGGATGAATGAAACAGCGCCGTTTCATTATTTTTTTTTTTTTTTGAATTGTTTTATTAATCATATCCGTTTCTAACAATCCCAAATAGCGCCGTTTCGGTCTCCCTTTTTTTTCAATTATTTTATTAATTAGAAACGGAAACATATCCGTTTCTAAAAATTCAAATCACCAAACGGCGTCGTTTCAGTATGCTTTCTTTTTTTAATTCTATTATTAATTAGAAACGGAAAACATATTCGTTTCTAAAAATTCCAAACTGCGCCATTTCACTCTTTTTTTAATTGTTTTATTAGTTAGAAATGGATTTTATAATCCGTTGCTAATTTCCGTTTCTAAATCCGTCTCTGATCCGTTCCTAATTTATTCGTGGCACCACCAATTTTAGCAGCAGACATTTCCGTTTCTAAAAATGGTAAAAGATGCAAGATTATTTTCCGTTTCTAATCCGTTGTACTTCCGTTTCTATTTAGAAGCGGAAGAGACCGTTTCTAAAATTCCGTTGCTAAATCGCGTTTTTTTGTCGTGTATTCTACTGTCTCGCCATCATACCATGTATAGGTTTCCAAGCCTTTGTCATTGTATCCACTCAGGCAAACTTATTGTAAGGTCGATCAATCCAAGGCCTTCTCGCTAAACACAGTTGAGTCATTTGATAGGCCTACTATTTCATCCTCTAGCATTGTTTGATTTGAATTAGTATTTCCAAGATGCATCATCAATCTAAAACTGCATCTAATGCCGGATTTAGAAGCCCAAGTCACGGTTAGTATAAACCCTGAGAAAGCAAACAAAACAAAAAGGTAAGAAACAAAAGGGAAAGAGGATGCGATACTAAGACAAAAGAGAGCGGAAATAGGAATAAAAAGCTAATGGAGATAAAGAAGAAAGAAAACAATGAGAGAACTCTTCAAGAAAAGAGAGCCACCCTAATTCAGATATAGGAGAGAACTATTTTGAAAACTAGGCTGATACTTAATCCTTTCATTGTAGGTTTTATGTTACTTAATTACTGTTTTGAAAAGTGTCATTTAAATGGAAGAAAAACAAGAATGAAGTAACAATTTTAATTTGGCAGTTTTTAACTTTTCAGAAAAATTAAGACAAAAAATTAAATTATCTCAATTCTAAAACAAGAAAGTAATTGACTAAATTACCCATTGATTAATATTTATTTAATTGAAATAACATTAAGCGCGCATATATCTAGATAAGGGTAATATTGAAATAAAACAATCGATGCTATTTTAATTTTCTAAAAATATCTATACGAAACAAATAAAAAGTAAAAAATTTATCAAATTTAATAGAACGGTGTGAGTAAGTTTTTAATCGTTTCAAAATAATTGATAATTTTGAGAAGTGATTTTTAAAATTGGAGTAAGGGAGTAATAAATAATCACTTGAAATGGTTAAAATTATTGACTATCTACATTAGGTGAAATACAAGTTACAATTTGCAAGTTTGCAAATGGACGAATGGAGTAAATATAAATGTATTCAGTTACAATCCAATGATTTAGCCGTTAGACATAGACACCATCACTAGTTGAACACTCAATATATTTGCTAATGGCCCGAAAAGATTCTTCACAATATAATTATGAGATATAGTTTTTTATTTTATTTTTTATTGATAGACGTTATATGATCTGCAAATAATCACAAGGTGATAAAAGGAATGGGGAAAAAGAAATACAAAAGCATGAACCCACTTGTTGTATTCTTTTTAGGGGTCATTAGTGCACCAAAGCATTCAAAATGCACACACTTTTCCAAGGCATTACCATTACCTTTTTCTTTCGTTGCAATACGGTCTCATCCAAGACAACCTCCATATACCTCACAACTTTAAAGAGAGAGAGAGAGAGAGAAAGGGTTTATGTAGATAAAGGTCGATAAAATCGATCAAATTAAAATTGATTTGATTTGTCAATCATGTGTGGTTTGATTGAACTTTTCACTTATATATAAGGTGTAAGAGGTCTCTAGTTTTCTCAACTATAAGTATTTTTACCAAATTAGTGAGTTTATAGAAGGATTACTCGTATTATGTAGCATGCTTTATTATTTCGGCTGATTGAACCTCCTAATAAATAAAAAAATAAAAAATTAGTTTGATTTGGTTTCATTTTTCAATTTATTGGATTTGCCTCTTTGTTTATATAGAAAAACTGAAATTTTTCTAGCTTGGTTCGGTTCTACATATAACTTCATTTCAATTTGATTTGAACTTAACCAATTAAATGCCTGACCCAAGTAATGGAATTTGTATAATGAAGAAAAGTATATTAAGACAAAGTTTCCACATATTAGGCTTTAGCAGTCTTATAAATTTTAAAAAATAAAATAAAGCTATTTTATCTAAAGGGTCACCGTCAAACATATACGACAGCTCTTTTCTCCTAACATACAAGAGAATTTTGCATGAAAGTATGGGAACTCTTGGATCTGCAACTTCCAATTACGAGTCTATCATTGAATCCAGAGAAAGAAAAAGCTTTCCAATAGAATCATTTTTCTCTCTCCCTCTTTCACAATATAACAGTAAAATAATTAATAAAATATTAAAAATTTTGAACCTTATTTATATTTATATCATATGGTCATTTTCATGAAAATACTTCTAAAATTCTTTTCTTTTTCTATTGCAAATGTTCGATGTATATCATTTGTGGATGACTACTGTTTGATTTTAAATCAAAACTGAACTAAAATTAAATTAGTCAAAATCGACATTAAATCATGGTCAACAATTTTTAATTTCAAATCCGTAATTTGAGCCAAGTACTTAAAGGTTTGATTTTCCAGATTCATTTTCTGAAAATCAAAAGCGGGCGTTTTGGTTTAAAACTAATATTTCGATTTTAAATTGTAAAAAACAGTTCTTAAAAAGACTTTTAATTTATTTTTAAATTAATTTTAAAAACTTTTTATTAAATTGGTTTAGTTTTTTAATAATAATAATAATAATACTTTATTCAAGATACAAATAAAAAAAGATTTAAAAAAAAAAACTTAAAATGAATTATCTAATTTCAGTTCAAACCGGAATAAAATCAAAATCGGCAATTCCAAAATTGTCTTAGAAACTGCCCTAAAATGTAATATCACAAAATTTTATTTTCGAAACATTTCCATTTAAATTTAATTATAAATTATTAACGAATAATATTACGCCATGTAATCTTTATTGAAATAAAAAATTATTTTAATTCAACCTAAAATCAATTGATTAATAGTTAAATTAATTAAAAATCGGATCGATATTTTTTTATTAGACTGAATTAATTTAAATTGAACCGAACTAAATATTTTTTTAAAATTACTATAAGTCACTATTTTTTACGCTCGACATAGTACGTCGGATGGTTTGTTTGTTTTCAATAATTTATTTTAATTTTTCTTTTGCTTTCCTTTCTTTCCCTTTTTATTTCCTTTTTCTTTCTTCTTCATTCTTAGCAATAACACACACTCTCTCACGCCTTCTCTCACACACTCTCTGCCTCTCCTTCTCTACCGTCGGCCACAGCTCCTCCCTCCTCTTCTCTGTCGTGCGCAATCTTGTTTTCAGCAGTCCAGCCGTCGCAGCAGCAGGCCAGCCACACCGAACCGTAGACCCAGCCAAGCCCAACGTCGCGTTGTCTCCAGCAGCCACATGCTCCTCCGCGTGCGGCCTTGACTGCAGCCTCAGCTCGCGGCTCATCCACCAGCCACTCCTCTCCTCCTGTCCCGCAACCAGTCCCAACAACCGCAGCAAGCCCAACTTGCTACCGGCCATCGTCTTCTCCTTCAATCTCCGATTTGGGATTTTATTTGGACTCTGATAATTATTGGGTACTGATCTTATTTATTTTCATATTTATTATTATTAATTATTTAATAGTAAATTTTAGAATTTTGGGTTGAATAATTTTATTATTTGATTAGTTAATTAGTTGGTAGATAATTTGTAGTATTTGTGTGGTTGATAAATTATTTTGTTGATTTTGTATTATTAGTGAATTTTAACATTTTAGGGATAATTATAATAATTGGTTGGTTAAATTGAGTATTTGAGATAGTGATCAATTATAGGACTTTGAATTATTATTTGGTTGAATTTTATATTTTTGTGGTTAATTGTTAGTGATATTTTGGGGATTTTGATTATTTAATTATAGGTTATGATTTATTAATTTTTGTAAAATTATAGAGTTGATTATAGATATTAATTATTGATTTTGGTATTTTTGGTTGGTTGAGTAGTTGTGTGGTTGGTTGACTAATTACGGAAATGGATAAAATAAAATAATTGGGGATTCAGTTAATTAAAAACAGATTATATGATTTTAATTAATTTTGAGAGTTAGTAAATTAATTAGTTATTGTTAGTATTAATTATGAAAATTAGTTTATTAAGGATTAATGATTATTATTGAAGGGTTTGAAATAAACGGAATACATTAAGAGTTGAACTAATTATTTGGTTGATTAAATGAATTATTGTGGAAAAATAGATTTTATTGATAAGGTTGAAAATATTATATTAAAATATTATTAATGGTGGTATTTGGAGAATTTGATTAATTATAGATTAGATTAGGTTAATACAGATTTTTTGGTAAATTAAAATTTAAGGATATAAATTAGTTAATTAAGGGTTAATGGTTATTATTCGAAGTTTTTAGATAATTAAACTATTTCGGGTGTTAATTTGAATATTTGGTGGAATAAGTGTTATTATATAAAATATTAAGGTTAAGGTAATTTCAAGTTGAAAATAAATATTTGGTGAAATTGCTAACGATTTATATTTAAGGATTTTAATTAGTTAGAATTGTTATTAATAGACAATTAGTGGATTTAAATATATATATATATATATATATATTGGTATACTTTGTAGAAATAAAATAAATGGTTAAAAGGTTAGAATTAATAAAATTGGTTTAATTATGATAATTTCGGAGTTAAATTGATTATTGAAGTTTGAATAAATGAAAAATAAGTTATAGTGAATATTATGGTGAAATAATTGATGGATTTTGATAAATTGGACAATAAATAAGAATAAATTTATGTTATTAAGGAAATTATTATTGTTGATGTTAAATTACAATTAGGATTATAAATATATTGTTGAGGACACTAGACTTAAGTTATTAAATATAAGAATATATTTTTATGGTGAAATAAAAAATGATATTTGAGGACTAGATACAAATTAAGCAAATGAATTATATTGACCATGAGTTATATTATATTTTGAGTTGATAGAAGTGTAAATTTGATGATAGTATAAGATATTATTAAATTAAAGATTTATTATAAGTTATAGAGTTATAAATTGTTAGTATGTGGAATTATTATTTTAAGAAGCTGAGATATGCTAAAAATAAGTGGACATTTATATTTTTGTAGAAATACTGCTTTAATTATAATATGAGTTAGAATCTGAACCAAAAGATAAAATAACCAGATAGATTTATTAAATTAATTCTTTAAAATTTTAATTAAGGAAAATCATTTATCTAATATTATTTTTCCTCATTATACATGTTTTCTTAAATCGACCAAGTTCAAAACTCAAAACAGTCCTGAATTATTCTGTTGTCACTGTAAGTAATAATAAATTGTGCACATTATCCTTGCATACATACATTTTATACACATATCATACTCCCTATATTATTTAAATATAATCGACATTCATTTCTAAAATTTCATTATTATTATATTTTTGGTATCATCCATCTTATATATATAATATTTCAATTCTACAATAATATATAATTTTCGCCTTTGATTGTATTCATATATTGCATATATTGTATTGATTAAATTATTAGATGTTTGTGATGTGATAATGATGTGCTTTGTATCTATGTGGAAATTAGAATGATGTGTGTCACTATGAATTAATGGATCAGGTTTGGGGATCAGCGCACGCGCGCGCGCGCACACACACACACACACATATATATATATATATATTATAATGAAAATTGGCCAGGCACTAATAGATGAATTTGTGACATCACTGATTACTTTCCACATGTTGTGAACATCTGAATGTGATTTATTTGGTGCTGATGTTTTGACACATGCTTGTGAAAGTCTGTTCATTTCATATATATTGTGAAAACATTCTGCTTTAATGTGTGAGTTTGCATTATTTATTATTATTCACTGAGTTTAGTAAAACTCACCCCCTTCGATAAATATTTTTCAGAAAATAAAAGTATTGTCAGTTCTTAAGACTCTACTTCCTTTTCCGCTTAGTATGGACTATATGTTAAAATTTAAATCAAATAATAATTTTAGAAATATAAAATTTGAAGAGATTTTCTTTATTATAAATATTTATATACAAAACATTAATAATCATTTTTATCATTGTATTAAATATTTATTTTTAACTAGATATTTTAAACATTTCAAAATCCATTACTTAAATTAATATAATATAAACTCACTAACTACCAATATCACATATTCCTTTAAATTAATAACATATAATAAACCAAATCATGTAATAGAACTTATTATCTTAATTTTCTTAAAAACAGATTCTTTCATATGAGGCTCAGATATACTTATGAGAAAATAAAGTAGATAAGATTTCAGAGATATCAAAGACAGATATGTGGCCTGTGAAAGCGCCACCAAAGAATAATAAGCGCCACTAGAGAACAGTAACAGGGTCTGACATATGATCATAGCTTATAATATAACAGAGATGCATCAAAGCCGAGCATGCTCATCTTATAGAGTAAATTAGATCATACAACAGGTTCCAACTAAGCATAATAGAACTCAAAAACTTATCCTTTTTGCTTATTCAAAATATTTTACATATAACTTGTTCTTTCTTTATTTTTCTTACAGATATCACAAAATATTAATCATATATCATTAATAATGATATTCATATTCAATCATTATTAAAATATTTGAATCAAATCACATTGGCATATTTCATTTTACAAATACTATCAAAATATTCAGTTATAATCACCTTTCAAACAATAAATATAAGTGGTTAACATTCTTTTTTTCATAAACATAGAATTTCCAATCAACTTATAGAAATCATTCAGAAATCATCTCTTAAAAATCACATCTTTTTCTTTTAAAATTCATAAAATGATATTCAATAATTCATTTAAAGAAATAAATCTTTTCATAAAATATTTGTGAAATTAAAAATATATTTAACTTAATTAAAATGGAAAGTTAGTATTGCACTAACCTGGCTTGAAAGACTGCACTAGCCTTTCTTTCTCATTTATTGACTCTATTTCACTTCTGTGGTTTATCCCAACCTATAAACAATTTGTACAGTATTTTTCAGTTCTCTGTTTCCATTCTTTATTGATTTTTGAATTTCTTAATATTTTTATTCATATTTCATATTTACTCTATATTTTTCTTAAATGTTATAAATTTACATTCTAGCAGATCATTTAATTTAATCTTTCATAAACTTATTTATTCTTTCAATTCCATATATTTTAACACATAATTAATTTGTTATTTTTCTTTAAAAACTAATGAAATCATAATTTTACTTCAATCCATTTATTTAAATCAACAAATACTATGACATATGATTTTACAATAAAAATCCTCAAACCCCCTTAATTTACTTATTCTCAAAATATTATTTAAAATTTCATTTTCAAATACTTCATTTTGAATTCAATTAAATACAATATAATTGTGCATTGCCTGACTAATTTATTCCTCCATCAATTTATCTCCTTATTTAACAACATAATTCTGTTATCTTATATAATAACTTAATTCTTGAATAAATTTTTCTTTTCAACCAAAATTTTGGCAGCATTTTCTTTATTATCTATTTGCCCAAGTTCACATTTATAGCAATAGTACAACGTTCATCCTTCGGGCAAAATAATTCAACATTCCATCCTCCATTTTCATTGTTTCACAAATTATCAATATCAATATTTGTTCTACCATTAACAATTTGACTCCATTAATATTTCTCAACTTACAAATTCTTATCATTTTTTTATTAACAATTTTTAGAATTTGGTTAATTTCATAAATAAATTGACAATTCAACTCACTCTATATTTCATTTAATTACTTATTCTTAATTAACTAATATAAATAATTCAATTAAATAATTCCAATCACATTAGCTTTAAAATTTAATAACTGAATTTAAAATATACTAATCAAAAATTAGATTTCGGATTTGAACTCAATGCGTGAAATATCACAATTTGTCTCCCGGGTGTCTCGCCGGACCTCCGTCATCCACGATAGCCGGATCGTCGTTAGCGCCACCGTCCACGGTGGCCAAAAAATCGATCTTGCCCGAAAATCAATGCAAAACACACCAACACACTCGAAATTCTATGGGGAGCTCAATTCTGGCCTTAGTTTTGCGACTCACTGTTTTAGTTGGCTAGAATCGAGCTCAACACACGACGCTGAAACTGCCGTTAGACAGTGGCCCTTCCACTGCACATGGTGATTTCATTCCCCTTGCCCCATCGTTATAATTAAAGAAGGGAAAAATGATCGAAAAATGAAGAGGAGAAAAGCGATGGTCTCACCGATGGCTGAAACGATATGAAATCACTGGACTTCTCCAACACACGATGCTGCATTCCAGTCATGTTTCTCCCCGATTCAAACACTTATTCCACAACCCAAGACCACATATGAGTTTCACTTGTCGAGGAGGTGAATCTACAGTCCTCGCTTGTCGGTTTTCATGGCTGGTGGCTGGAGAACGTGAAGATATAGAGGGAGAAAGAGCTCTGATCGGGGGAAATAGGAGAGAGGCAAGAGGAAATTTTCTCTCTCTCTCTCTCTCACTCTCTCTCTTATTATTATTATTATTCTCCTCCTCCTCCTCCTCCTTCTGCTTCTGCTTCTTTTTCTTCTTCTTCTTCTTCTTCTTTTCCTATTTGTCTTCTTTTATACATCTCGTTTTCATTCATTTCATTCTTCTTCTTCTTTTTTATATGTACAATTTATGATAATAATATTACTAATGTTTACTAATTCTTACCATGATATTTGATTGCTAAACATTGTAAAACAATTCCACTAATTCTTATTTATCAATTCTTATTTCACAAATAAATATAAAATATATTTTCAATATATATATTAACAACTAATTTCTAATATTAAAATTATATAAATTATTTTATGAAATTTCTGCAGGATCGGGGTGTTACAATTCATTTAGTAGAACTAAGTTTATCATGTAAGGACAAAACATATCGATGTTAAATATTACTTTGTCTGAAAAATTCTTGAGGGAGTTATCATACGACTTCAAAAGATCAAGATGGCTAAAAATCTTGTTGATATAATGATGAAAGTAGTGAAAGCTGTCAAGTTTAAACTGTTTGGACTTGATTAATGTTATTAAAAATTGAAGTTGTGTTTCAAAACGCATTTGAAGACACTACATTGTTGTGTGAAAATTGAGAAAATTGTACTTGTGAAAATTTAGCCAAGGTGGAGATTTGTTATTTTTTGTGGCTCAATTCCCACATCCGGAAACTTGAGCAGGTGGGGCGATGGGTTTGGCTATAAATAAAGCCACCCTCCTTTGTATTTTTCATCACAAGTTGAGGTAACAGCATAAGCCTGTTGGTTTAATTGTCTCTTCCCTCTATTTGTAATATTTTTCAATTTGTAAAATATTAAATTGAGTAGTGTTCAATGACATAGACAAAATTGGCTGAACCTCGTTAAATTTAGTAAATCTCATTATCTGTCTATTTTATAGCTCTTCATCGTGTATTTTATTTTGGAGCTATTTTATTGGAGTGTATATAGTAAGGTGATATATTGTGTTATTAATTACATGCCCAAATAGTTAGATTTTAATAGGATTATCTGACCACTCTAATTATTTAAGAATTTATTTGGTGTAAATTTTAATATAATCATTCATAGCATTACACATATTTACTATTCACGGAACAAAAATTATTAAATAGCAATGCTTCCGTAGCACTTTGAAGATTTTTTTTTTCTTCAAGATTATATGTGTGTGTGGCTATGGTTAGCTTTAAAACAGGAACGACATCAAATCTTATTTGCTAACATGGGTGAGATTAATACACATACGTACGACGCTCTTGACCATGAAAAGTGTTGCTTTCTCACATGATTCAATTTTAATTCAAATTAATAGAAAATCTAATTTAATTTAATATTTCTCATAAAAAACTTTTCTTATAAAAATTTAAATTTCTTAAAATTGAATTGACGTAATCATCGATCTTAATTGTCTATAGCTAAAGATAAATGATTAATTAATGAGTGATCCTTAGTTCAAATGACAAGTATGATGTTCGGCACTTAAAAGTCTTAGGCTCAGTTTTCAATTTCTAGCTTTTTACTCCCTGAATTATTAAATATGAATCGTTTAAGATTTTCTATGGGTATAAAAAAATAATTAATTCTCTTAAATTATAATAAAATAAAAAATAAATTAATCAAATTATATTTTATTTCCAACCAAGAGCAACTTATGAAGGTAGTTGGTTTATCTAATGTAAATAAGAATAACATTTGAAAAACATTCTTTATTACCCTCTTTGAAACACTCAAAACAGATTTATATTTTAGAAAAATATATATATAAAAAAAGTGATTTATATTTTAGAACAGAGAAAGTAATAATTATTCATAATTGAAAAAATTACATTACGATTATAGTTTATACAATACAATTAGTTTATCTTTGTCTTTTTTAAAATAGATTAAAATATCTTTATATTTTATTTCCGTCAAATTATAAAATTCTTCTCAAATTTTTATTTTTTCCGTTAAATACCTTATGAAATAAAGAAAATATCCCTTGTATTTTGAAAAATATAGAGACAGAGTAGTTGTATTTTTCAAACTATAGTCATTGTACTGTAATTTTCTTGATATAACATTTTAATATCTCTCATTTGACTTCACTGTTTTCTTATTAATTTAACGGAAAAAAAATCAAAGTATAGAAATAAATTAATATATTTTAAAAAAGATAAGGACGGACTAATTATATTCAACAAACTACAAGCAATGTTTTGTAATTTCCCTTTAACAATTTGTGAAGAATATTCAAGACCCTTATGTTTAATGGGAAAAAAAAAAAAAAAAAAGATAAATGGTTAACTAGTTTGATTTCTAATACTGCAGTTCCTGATGGGAACGCAGCGCGAGATCCGGTGTAGCCTCAAAATGGTAATGGGAACAATTGACATCAACTAGTTGGTTGATTCTTACAACAGTTAAAGGGAACTTTTCTTCCTTTTAATTTTATGATTTATTGTATTAAGAAGAATATTTGTTGAATTTAAAATTTTAAATAATTATTATATAAATAAGTGTTATGAAATTAGAACTAAGGCCATTTTGAATTTAATTTTTTTAACTATCAATTTAAGAATTTTTTTTAACTAAGGCCATTTTAATTTACAAATTTCATTGTAAATTTGTCTAAGTATTCACATCAATTTAAAATTTTATTACTTGTAACCCGTTTAAAGTACTCCAACCCCCAACACATTGAATAATCGCAAAATTTATTTAAACTTAAATTTATTTAATATACATTTTTTTTTTTGCTAATAATTGATAGAATATCAAAGGTGCCCATAATCAAACCCATTTAATATAGCAAGTAATGAGCAATGAATACCTAGATATTTATATATTTACCCTACTCGTATTTACCATAGGTAAAAATTTCACTATTTGTATTTATTTCAAATTTATTTATAACTATATGTAACCTTATTAGATAGTTCGTAGCAGGAACGGATATCCTAAAACATCCGTTGGGCTTTTATTCATAATCTTAAATGATGTAGTATATAAATAATTATGAGATGGAGGCAAATGGAAAAAAAAGAAAGGCTTAATGACTAAAAAAAGTTAAATTTTGGCATTTTTTAATAATTTTAGTCAATTTTTTTAATTCTTTTAACTGTTACAATTGATACTGTTAAGTAATTTTTTCTTAATAATTGAAATATCTGTCTATTAATTGTTACTAGTGTGACATGTCACTTATTGATTGTAAATTTGCAAGGTTTAATTATTAAAAGAATTGGCCAAAATTTACACACAAAAAAAAGTTTAAGGTCTTTTTTTAGTTAATTTCAGGAATAAAGTGAGTTTTTTTTTTTTTTTTTTTTTGTCATTTGAAATTGTTAACACTCATGTTGTAATAATTAAATATTAAAGAAGATCTAAAAATTTAATAAAGTTATCAACATAGGAAGATAGGGAAAGCCAAATGTTGTATAATTAATCAATCAATCATAAATCTGTTTTAATTTTAAAAGTGATAGTATTATTTATAGGAACCTCTTCGACAATATTATTGCCTTACTTAAACTTATTCTTTTTTTTAGAATGATCAACATCAAATATCTTTACACTAATTCTTCTTCAAAAAATTTATAAATGAATGTAAATTTCTCTCGATCTTCGTTATTGAAATTTATTATCTTTTAATTGTAAAGTTTAGCACCTTTCAAATTTCAAGTTACAATCTCCTTTTCAAATTTTTTTTCCTTTATTTTGAGTCATATAATTATTATTTTCAATTAATTCTTATTCTCATTAATTATTACAATATATCATTTATAATAAAAAATTTTATAATTAATATTTATAAAATTTTTAACTATATTTATTAAATTAAATTTGAATATTACAAGTTATAAAATTATTTATTGATATATAAATTATATAAATATTAGAAATTAATTTTAATAAAAAAATCTGAATTTATTAATAAGTTCTATATGCACTTATCATATAGTATACCTTGATGTGCATGTACGTAACAACCTATTTCACATAGTCAATAATAGTGATATACCGGTCTGTAAATAGTACCATCGGTCCGAGATTGGTATTATGTCAGTCCGAAAAAAGTACTATTTGTCTCTAATATTTTATTCAATATTTTTTGAGCATGTTTGTATAATTTAATTGGGTAAAAAATATTTCATGAATATTTTTGGAGACTTTAAGTAATTAGTGAATAGTGTTTTCTAGAGTAGTATTATTAAGGAAAAATTAAGAAATTATTTTATGGAGCTAATTTAATATAAATGTGGAGTTAGATAATAATTAGAGAAGAATTATTTGGTGAATTTTTAGGACTCTTGGATAGAATTACTTAAGACTTAATCTTGGCCATCCATTTGACATAATTTTGGGTAGCAAAATTTGACTTGATTACTTAAGTCAACTAAACTACTACTTTTCCATATTTGCTTCTTCTTCTCCATTTCAACGTTAACTCCTTTCTTCCTCTCCTCCATTTTCTTTCAACTTTTCTTACTATCAAACTATAGTAAACCACCTAAATAAACCATAACTAATTGATTAAAGTTGGAGAATTAAGTTAATGGAGTGGTATTTGGTGATTTTAATTAAGCAATTTGAAGAATCTCTAAAAATCAAGTAAGTTGTGATTTTTTTATTCTAAGGATTTAATTGAAGAATTCATAGAATATATATGGTAGAATATGCTTTAAATCGTGCTCCATATTTTTCTTTTGTTATTTTTTTATTTTAATGGTTATTTTTACTACTTTGAAGTTCTAAGCTTATTTTAGCTTGTTATTAAGGTTAGTGCACTTATACTTTTCATTTCCTTTCAATTAACAAAGTTCAAAATTTTTTATGTTTTTAGTGAATTTTGGAGATTTTGCATTTTATATTGTGATTTTTGATATGTGATTGTTTAAATGAGCTTTTGAATGATTTATAAGCATGGTAGAGTGCCTAATTGGAAGGAAAAACAATCCCTTGCTACCACCTTAAGAGTGGCCGAACCTAACTTGGTGAAGGACCCTATATTTTTTTTTATTTTTATGTTTGATTTTAACTCTAATGAAATAGTTGAAAGTAATTTAATGGTGGTTTAAACCTCTACCTTGAATTTTAATGTTTAAAAATTTTTCAAGACTTAAAGAAGGCTTTAATGAGTAAAAATGATTTTTAAGTCTAAATATTTTTAAGTAAAAGTTTTACTGATTTAAATAAGTATTGTTACCTTGAAATATGGTATTTGGAAGGAGAGAAATTTCCTTCCCTTTGTTGACCTAAAGAGGCCGAACCACCCTAGGGTGGTAAGGCATGATTTTCTTTCTCTAATGTTGGTTTTTAAGTATTTTTATGCTATGTATATATGTATATTATGAAAGTATGATTTTTGTTTGGAATATAAGTGGGTTTTGATGGATTTTTACAAGTTGTAAGTTAAGAAAATTTGAAGTAAAAAAATTTAAGTTATGAAAGTCTTGTTAAGAAATGAGTTATAAGAAATATGATAATTTATGAAGAAATAATATGATTTGGGTTCTTATGTACTTTGGTTGAAATGTGGTATAATATGATTCATTTATGTAAGATGAGCATACTCGGTTTTAATGCCATTATGGTATGATATAAGCTATGATCATATGCTAGGATTTGAATACTTTATATTTAAGTGGACGCACTTATTATGTATAAGTAGGCTTTAATACTTTTATGTTATGGTTGGCGATCTAAGGCCAAATATGTTATGATATAGAATCAAATCTATTATAATTTCTCCTCGTATATATGAGCCCCAAAAATATAATGAAAGAAATGAAACATATGTTTTAGATGCTAAAAATATGATTACTATATTTTAATTGAAAGTAAAGAAATGTATTTTATATGAGTACTTTTATATGTTGATTATTTGTTAACTTATGGTTAAGTTTTCATATGATTTATGTTTTTAATATTTTTTTAATAATTTGAATTTTATAATTTTACTTTTAATTATTTTTATATGAAATATGTTTAAGTGTTTTATTTAGCACCACTAAATGATATACTCAGCCGTTGATTTTATTACGTACAAGTTAAGG
The DNA here is from genome assembly GCA_947857235.1 of Jatropha podagrica. Classification (NCBI taxonomy): domain Eukaryota; kingdom Viridiplantae; phylum Streptophyta; class Magnoliopsida; order Malpighiales; family Euphorbiaceae; genus Jatropha; species Jatropha podagrica. Next base: position 22,747 of record CANUEP010027604.1, read on the forward strand.
ACAATGGATGCTACACGAAGGTCGGGGGCATAGCATCAGAGTTGAAGATTATATTTTGGGTGGATTATGTTTTTAGATTTTATGACATGTATAACAATAACTTAAGGGGATGTAAAATTAATTAAGTTATGTACACTAAGTAAGTTAAATGATTATTGCTTAAACATATTTTATGGTTGAATATAATATCATCCTCTTAAGTTAAAATGTTTGTTAGAACCATAAATGTGATGATATTTATGATGAGATAGATAATTTGATTGAAGTGAAATTATAGAAGTGCTTATGACTTGTGTTGATTTGGAGTTTGATGGGGTTTGGAGGATTATATGTGGAAGTGTTTTGTTTTCAATTATTTGGCAAGTTTCATTTTAAGGGAAATTATTGCAATTTTTTTGTAGGAATTTCCTTAAACTTTTATTTTCAAAAATATATATGCTTACCTAATATGTGAATACTTAGTCATTTCTAATATATTGCGTGATTTGTAATAGATAAGACGGTACTCCGACATCAATTGTGACGCTCGTGGTTAAATCTTCTGGGATTAGGCGGAAGGTGTTACAAAGTAATAATCTTGACTAAAATTGGAAAATTAACAAATTTGTCCTAATAACTAAAAAAACCCTAAACTTTAGCCTTTTTAAAATAATTTTAGCCAATTCTTTTGCAAGTATACTTTGCAAATTTACGGTCTTACTAATAGCTACATTAGTATAATAGTAACGGTTGATGACAGAGGCTACAATTATTGAGAAAAAATTACTTTACTGTATTAATTATAGTAATTAAAAAAAATTTCAAAATTATTAAAAAAAACTAAAATTCAGAATTTTTTTTTTTGTCATTTGGCCAAAAGAAAAGAGTTGCTGTTATTAGTTATTACAATGTATTGGGGTCATTTAATTTCAAAATGTCTTTTCTTTCACCATTTATTTTTATATCATCTAATTTTTTCAGATTAATCTATTTCAGCTAAGCAATTAAGAAACATATATATATTTTTTTCTTTTTTCCCCTTTTCTGTTATCTTTCCTTTATGTTCCTTTTTGACTCTCCTTTTCTCCTTTGTGACGCGTAAGTGAGGACATGGACAGTTGGGAATGCTTGAAGGAGGCTGAATATATATAAAATTATATTTTGAATTAAAAAAAATTATAAATTACAAAAAGAATACCGAAAGAAAAGTGGTGTTTTACATCTTTATATGGTATGTTGGTCAAGCTCAGAATCTGAGACAAAAATCCTTGGGGAAGGTATATAGCTTTCAATATTTCGTAGTATAGTCTTTCAGTTGGTGTCTTGAGAGTAGAGGAAGGCATTTAACTTTCTCAAAGTAAGATGAATCTTAATCCTCACTAATGTTTACTAACAAGATCAATGCTTAAAAGACAAGATTATTTATAGTGAGAAAAATTCTATATAAACCGAAAATCAAATAGAACCAAACCGGTTTGGTTTGAGTAACTTTATAGTGTCATATTATATTCAATATGTAATCCCAAATTCATTTTGATTTGAAACTCATAAAGATGTGCTTCTAAAGTAAAATCTTCTTCATGGTCCAAGGATTAGACGCTTCTCACTTTCATTTGATCCTCTTTTTTATTGTTGTTGTTCATTCTTTCTAGCTGGAGCTAGCTCTTCAAAGACAAGAATATTAGAGCATTTCCAATGCTAATACTAATGCTAACGTTGATTGCTTTTATTTAATTTCCAATGTTAATGTTATTTAGTATGTCAAGTGGATATGTAAATAAATAAATAAATAAATAAATAAATAGACGTTTATCTACCAAACCTTTTATTTCTAGATGATTTCTTAAACAATATAGGCATTTATTGCTCTATATAAATTGGTTGCATATTGAATTGTGGGCCCGTAAAAAAGAAAAAAAGAAAAGAAAAAGAAAAAAAGAAAACGTAAGAGAATTCAAAACTAGTGTATTCAATATATATTTCTATAAATAGACATTCAATTACATCACTATTCAGACATTTGTTTTCGTATGATACATTAGCCACAATCCACAATATTATTATTATTATTATTATTATTATTATTATTATTATTATTATTGATGCTCTTAGGCTTTGAAACCAACCAAACAACAAGATCACCTCTCTACTAATCAAAACATTTGCTTACTTTCTTATTTTCGTATAAAAGGAAGAAAGTGCAAATGTACTAACTATAACAAGAGGACTTCTATTAAGATGTGCGAAATTTGTGGATCATGGTATATATCTCAAGCACTTTTTTTAATTAATAAATAAGAGCCAATTTTTGCTTTTGCGGAGAGTGAACTTGCAACGGGAAGGCTATGTAATAAATTATCTTTTTATTTTATTCAAATTTATTTTTTAATAAATATTTATGATAATGAGATATCTAAAATTTTGTATATTTTATTTTTAAATATTTGACTTTATTTTGATTATAATTTAAAATATTTTATTTAAGAGAGATAAAAAAAGAAAAACATGTATTATTATTTTTTTATGTTTGTATGATGTGATTGTATCTATTTTTTAAAAAGTAAATTTTAAAATAAAATATAAATAATATTTTATTTAGAAGAGAGACAAAAAGATATTTTTTTGTATGTTCCTAGGAAAAAAGAAAAAGAATGTTTATTACGAAAAAAAATGAATTTTGGCTACCAAATTTAGCAACCAACCTTAAGCGGTCTCTAAACAGTGACACAGTGACCGACCATGAGGGATATTGAACATTTAACCTGTGCACTTTTACCAATAGAAACAATGACTATTAGTGATCGACGATCAAATTAGCGACAAATATAGTAATCGACCTGGCATCTGTTGTCCATTTTCGCATAAAGAATTGGCGCTAACTATAGCTATAGATCAACAACTGCCATTGCAATGAATTGGCGTTTCCTATCGCTATATTTATTGTCACATATTTGATGGGATTAAATAGCAATCGATTAGGAAGTAATGGGCAACAGCAGCGATGACCAAAATTCCAATAACATAGTGATAGAACTTATTTGCCACGTCAATTAAAATAGCAATCGATTTTATTCAAATAATGACTCATTGGGCGGTCTCTTATTTTTTAAGGTGATTTAGTCGCCTTCGTCTCTTGTGCGAGATTGATTTTAGAAAATCAGTCTCACGCCTCTCTCCCTCCCTTTCTTTCTCTCCTCTTCATTTCCATATCTCGCCCTTTGTACCAGGCCGGTTCCGGATTGCGGCTGGTCTTGCCGCCGCTGATCAACACTGTAGGTAAGTAATATAATTTTTATTTTTTTATTTTCGTTCTTGATCAATAGAGCAACAACTCATGTCTTCAATCATATTTTTGCGTTTCTACTTTTTACTTTTTTATTTTCTGTATGCATTTCATTTTATGTTGATTTTGTTTGTAGTTTTAGTTAGTTGTTTGTAGTTTTATGTCGATTGTTTGCAGTTTTAGTTTGTTGGCCAATTTAATTTGTAGTATGAGGGGTGGCCGTAATTGAATGTTTTTAGCAATGTTTGTGAAATGAAATGTTGCCCATTGTGATTTTTATATTATTACATGAATGGAATGATTTAAAAGTCCCACAACTGAAGTGCTTTAAAAGTCCCACAATTTAATTTCTATTGTTATTGTTGAAGTGCTTTATTCTAAAACTCTTTATTTGATTTCAAGAGAACTTGATTTTAAAGTAATAATATATGAAAAAGTGTTTTCATATGAAATTTTATTTATAATTATTATTAATATTTGAAAAATGTGAATTTACATATAGCTTTATATATAAGCACCACTAAGCAATTTGCTTGGCGATAATATTTTCTGTACTATCGCAGGAAAAAGAAAAGGTGAAAGCGGGTAAGTAAGTCCTACTAGTTGTAAGAATCCTGTTTGTCTAATGAAGATAATAGGGCTACTGTTGTAGCTATCAAATGTATTATTTCCTCTTGGAATTTGTATAATTTATAAAAATATTAACATAATAGTTATATATATATATATGAGTAGACATATACAATTAAAGTTTATGTAGAATTTCAATGCTAGTATATAGTATAAACATATATATATATATATATATATATATATATATATATATATATATATATATATATATATAGATACACACCGAGATTAATAGGTGTGTTTGAAATAGA
>CANUEP010027615.1:0-11054 GCA_947857235.1 Jatropha podagrica
TTTTCTACAAGATATAATCTGAAAGAATCAACAGTATTAAGTCCCTTGTAGTATACTTAGTAAGCATTTATAAGACTTAAGGGCTTATTAAGTACATTACGGGCGACATGCCATGTCTTACAGTAAGGTAAGGTGTGACAGGACGCGCTTATTTGTGTGATGGGGTGGTGCTTTCATAGGCCACGAGTGTGTGATGGGGGTGGCGCTAATATAGGCCACGATCAATTCTGCTTATGTTCATTTTGCATGAGTACGAGCCTTAACGAAAAATAAAATTTTATTGTTGCTATAAAAGAATGAAGACATATTTGTATTTATAAAAGTACTTGAATTAAATGTATTCGATTTCGGTATTTAAATAGTTGAGTAATTTAAGTTTTGCCTTGACTATTTCTTGTTTTTAGTTGTTGGTTATTTATTTAGCACCACTGAGTCTTCGACTCAGCGTGATGATTTTTATCACGCGCAGGTTAGGAGCCGAGGGTGTTCTTCAAGACCTGAAGAGGAGCATCAGAGTAGATATCACATTAGGGATAGGATATTTTATAAATGGTGATTTTTGTCATGTATATAAATATGGTGTTGTGAAGGCTGGATGTAAAAAGTTTATAATGTATTAAGAGTTATAATTATTTAAAGAAATAACATCTTATTATATTTTTGGTGTATGATGATTATAGATTCTTTGAAAAGAATGTGTTTTGAATATTTAGCGTATGTTGATGGATATTTAGAAGTGCTTGTGGCATGTTGTGTTGAATTGGAGTTTGGGGGTTTGGAGAAAATTGGAAGTGTGTATATTTCTTTTGTGTGGCAAGTTAATTTTTAATGGAAACTCTTGCGAAATTTTCGTAGGAATTTCTTTAACATTATTTCTATATATAAAAAAAAAAGAACACAAAACAAAATGTAAATTGCTTGCCACCTTATGGAAATTTAACCACTTCTAATTTGGGATCTAGCTTTAATAAGTGACATAAGACGGTGCTCCGGCACCGAATGTGGCATCCGTTGTCTGGTTCTTCGGGATTGGCCGGTGGGTGTTACAATAACTGTCAAAAGATGGGACACCTCGCTCATGATTGCATTGAGCCAAAGAAGGTATTTCCTTATCCCTACTCTCCAAGCAGTGTAGTTTGCTAAAAAATATTTGTTGCTCATGTTCTCTCTGGTTGGATTATAGACACAGGAGCAACAAATCATATAGCAAGAGATCAAGCAAGATATGTAGATTATCGTCGAGTACCAGTAGGCAGCTATTATGTAACTATGGGAAATGGTAATGAGGAAGAAGTCCTTGGAATTGGCTCCTATCAATTAAAGATGCGAATTGGACGCGATTAAATATTATGTGATGTGTTGCATGGACCTAGTGTTCGATGCAACCTATTTTCAGTTTTGACAATGTTAAAACTAGGATATTCTTTCATTTTAAAGGAACTCAATTAGAGATTTATTTAAGTTTAGACCTTTGTGGTTATGGTTTCATAAGGAATGAATTTTTTATGTTGGATTTAGTTTTTGATATAAATAATAATTTTGCTTCTTTTATTATTTATTTTACTGATATTGCTTCAAATTCAATTAAATGGCATGCGAGGTTAGGACACATAGGACAAAATAGAATGGCTAGATTAGCCAAAGAAGCATTTTAGGGTCACTCAATAAAGTAAGTCTACCTATGTGTGAATCGTTCTTAGTAGGTAAAGCCCATAGAAAGCCTTTTGGAAAGGCCAAGAGGGCCTCTTCCTCGTTAAAGTTAATCCATTCTGACATATGCAGACCTATGAGTGTGAGGACTCACCATGGTGCATCTTATTTGCTCACATTTATTGATCGTTGTTCGTGGTATAGTTAAGTCTTTCTATTATCTCATCGGTCAGAAGCTTTAGAGTGCTTCAAACGTTTTGTGATTGAGGTTGAGAATCAGAAGGAAAAAAGCATAAAGGCACTTCGAACTGATAGAGGCCGAGAATATTTATCTGACTAGTTTAAAATATTTTATGAGTAAAATGGGATATGTAGGCAACTGACTATTCCTTATACTCTGCAATAAAATGGAGTAGCGGAAAGAAGAAATCATACACTTTTAGAGATGGTTAGGTCTAGATGGCACTAACGAACCTTCCAATCAGCTTTTACGGGGATGCGCTTCTTACAGCTACCTATATACCTAATCGAGTGCCCTCTAAATTTGTTCCCTCCACTCGTTATGAATTGTGGAATGGTGATAAACCTAACTTAGATAGTTTACATCCATAGAGGTTAGTAGGATATTTTCACAATACATCTCATAAACATGGAAAATTAGGCCCTAGAGCTAATAAAAGTATTTTATTAGATATCCTGAGAATTCTAAGGGTTATGTGATGTATGGTGAACATCCTGATGGGGGGATGATAGAAATAGATTCCCACAATGTGGATTTCCTAAAAGAGGAGTTTCCAAGCATTGGTGAAGTTAAAAGAGATATTCAACTATATGAGTTATAAGATGATGTCTCAGTATCACAATATCAGGATGAAGAAATGTGTTCTTCTCCGATGGAATTTGGAGATAGTGGGAGTGAACCACTTGAGATAGAGTCTCAAGAACCATAGCTACGTAGAAGCAAACATGGATTGATTCCTCATCGACGTTTTGAGATTGAAGGAGAATCCTTCATGTGTGCTACTGTGGATAAAGATGAACCTATTTTTTATGAAATGGCTATAACTTCACATGCTTCACAATAATGGATTGATGCAATGAGGGAGAAAATGAGTTCAATGGCTAAGAATAATGTGTGGGAATTAGTTGATCTTCCATTAGGCCATAAGATTATCGAAAATAAGTGGGTTTTCAAAATCAAATGCCAAGTGGATGGATCAATTGATAAATGTAAGGCTTGTCTGGTAACGAAAGGCTATACCCAAAAAGAGGGGATAAACTATGATGAGACATTCTCCCTAGTGGTGAGAATTGCCTCAATAGGCTTAATTCTAGCTATTGTCACACATCTTGATTGGGAATTATTCCAAATGGATGTGAAGACAACATTTCTCAATGGAGAATTGGATGAAGAGATATATATGGAACAACCAATCAGATTTGTGACCAAAGGTCAAGAGCATAAAGTGTGCCGCCTTAAATGTTCCATTTATGGTCTCAAGCAATCATCTAGGCAATGGTATCATCCATTTCATAAAGCAATTATCTCTATTGGCTTTATTATGACTGAAGAAGATCATTGTGTGTATGTCAAAAGGGAAGAGAAAAATGTTCTAATCTTATCATTATATGTCGATGATATTCTTTTAGCTGGAAATGATTTGGAGTTGATTAAAGCCACTCAAGAGTGGTTGTCCTATACTTTTAAGATGAAGGACTTAGGTCAAGCTAATTATGTATTAGAAGTGAAGATCCAAAGGGATTGATATAAGAAGTTCTTAAGTTTGTCTCAAGAGACTTACATAAAGAAAGTCTTAGAACGCTCCAGAATCCATAATTCCAAACCTTTTCATACTCCAATTGACAAGGGTCAAATTCTTAGTGTTGGACAATGCCCAAAGATAGAAGAACAAAAGAAGTAAATGGAAAATGTTCCCTATGCAAGTGCAGTTGGCAGTTTGATGTATGTTATGATGTGTACTCGACCTGTCATTTGCTTTGTTGTTAGATTAGTAACTAGATATCAAAGTAATTCTAGAATTGCATATTGGCAAGTAGTCAAAAGGATTTTAAGATATCTAGGAGGTATTGAGAACCTCACTCTATGCTATCGTGGTGGGAGCCTTAAGCTATTTGGATATACTAAATGATCGGTCCGCAAATCGAGATGAACACAAATCCACTTCTGGATATGCATTCATTTTAGGAGGAGGTGCCATTTCATAGAGTAGCAAAAAGTAAGCTTGTGTCTCCTTATTAATGGTGGAGTTAGAGTATGTTGCATGTGCTAGTGCAGTTCAAGAAGCAATCTGGTTAAGGCAATTCTTAGTAGCTTAAATGTTATAGCTCATGCTGGTGATGAAGTTCAAATTTATTATGGCAACACGGCGGCATTAGCTTATGCTCAGGATCAAAAGTATCATGGAAAGTCAAAACATATTGACACTAGATATCATTTCATTCGAGATATCATTGTGCAAGGTCAAGTATTCCTTAATATTCCTACTCGTCATATGCTTGAAGATCCTTTCACTAAACCAATTACAAGGGACTTACTTTTGAAACACGTCAAAGGTTTAGGACTATTTAGGATTGTTTAGGATTTGATATACTTGTTGTTTGGACATCTTTGCATTATGCAATCAATAATAATAGTAGATATACTTTTTTTATTTTTATTTGCATAATGTTTATGGCACTATTTATTTGTATTTATATGTTTATTTTTCAAATAAATGTCACTAGATTTTTTGAGATCAGCCCTCTCATACAAGTGATCGCCCTATCACTAGGTGAGCGAGTAGGATGAGACTATATCCTTAAATTTAGCTTTTGGTGGGAGTGAAAATTAATATTTTATTGCTAATGTGAAAGCATAAGAATTGGATATTTATATCGCCTTAACAAGAGGTTAAGATGAGACAAATTTGATTGGTCAAACATGAAATTTATCCATTTCCATGAAATCTGTTTGTAGCCAAATTGAATTTTTTTTTTTTTAAAGAAAATTTCATATGGGCATTCGTCTTGGAATTAATAGATTAGATACTCATGTGGAGTAACTAATTGTCAATTCGTATAGTGTTTTAGCATGACATGTCCTAAGTAGGAATTTCACCATAATATATAAATTTGTGTTGTATGTGCTATTTGGTGACCGTTATAGGAGTGATTGAATGGATCCCTGCTTCATCACTTTGTGAGCCTTGGGATTTATAAAATTCACACATATATATACCCTTTAGTAACTTAAAATTATGTCATAAAGTAGAGACTTGATGTTTGCCACTTTAGTGTGTTATTCTAAAGCGATGATTCATTCCGTCTGATGGAGCATGTCTAAGAAAGTAGTCATGTCTATATAGATAGTCATGAGTAGTCAAGGAAAAACTTCTTAATATTTCACCCATGACTTTTGACTCATAGCCCAAGCGATTATATTAGAAATAAGTTTGATGTAATCATGAGTACATTGTATAACTAAGAGATCATAGCATGTTCTTTACTAACTTTATTCTTGAGGGATCAGAAATGCTTGATTTATTGGAAACATGCAGTTTGGGGTATATGGCGAGATTATGGAGTTTAAGTGTTATGTTAGTCAAGTGGTGACTTAGTATAATGCTCCTCAATTTTATCTTTCTCGTCAGGTCACACACTCCATCTCTTATATGATTGGAGATATGTATGAAAGAAGTTTTTTTTTTTTTTAATTCATATGCAGAAATGTGTTTGAGTGGGAGATGTTCGTGGGCTTAAAGCCTATTTTGCAACCACAATGGGTTGCATATTTATCCAAAGAAACTATACTAGGGTTTTATATACATAACTCCCTAGTTAAAAGATAGAGGAGTTTTTAACGCTTGTATCTCCCCACATGTTAATCACTCTTAGTAACTTCTTCCTGCGAAATCTCCAAAGAGGTAACCACCCAAAATACATTAGGTTTTGGAGTGGTAAGTTCTGTAGACGATTCTGGTAGCCGCTTACATTAACGACAAGTGGATATGTTCCTACTTTTGTTCATGATATAAGAAGGCATAAGAATAATCATCTGGTTGGTAATTTTAAGCGTAACATCACAGTAAAGTTTGATTTTCTCTCTAAAAAGGTATTTCGCTGCTCCTCTTTAATTACTGTGATTATTTTTTGTTTTATCCTACAACTAAAAACTTGAATCTAGTTATGAGGTTTATCTATTAATTTAAATGCAACTTTAAATAGTTTGATTTATGTTAAATGCTTAAATTCCTAATTTAATTGTGAGAATTTAATGCTTGTGAATATGTCAGTACCCATATTTATAGGTTTTAGATTTGTTTGACTAAAACCGAGAGGGGGACAAATTAGATTGGATCCCACATATTAAATTTAGAATATTTAGGCCTAGAGATAGGCTAAGCTATGTAAGGATAAAATAATTAGTTTTAATTGTGCTAAGCTACAAAAGGCGATGTCACATGGTTTTGACATTCTATTTAAACTCGAAAAACAAATCTGGATACCTTATATTAGTTTTTCTTCAGGAACTGGACATCATAAATCAACTATTTAGAATTTATACTAAGAATTGATATAGATCACATAATTAGACTATTTCAACAATTAGTTGCTCGAATTTACTTTTGATTATCTTCATTTGCTAATTTTAATTTGAATTTATTTAATTTAACTATAATTTAGTTTAATTCAATTCAAATTTATTTGATCTTTCTAATAATTGTTAAACATAAAAAATTAATAAACTATTCTCCAATCTCTATGGGACGATAATTTTTTTATTACTTGTAAAACTCGTCTACTTGTATAGTGTGAATATATATTTTCAAAATTATCGAACAATTATTTTTTACAAAATATATAATTTGGTTTGATTCGGTTTTTGGACAATGCTCGTCCCTACCTCTTCCCTTTCCATTGTTTTCGTAAAATAAAATAATTTGCTTCGTTGTCTGTTTATGAAAGTGAAAATTACCAATGTATTTTCTTAAAATTAATCATAAAATTCAATCCATTCTCTTTAAGAGATTATTGAAGTGTGGAAACTAAAATGCACGTTACTTGCTCGTGAAATTGCTCAAAAGAGAACCAGAAATCCTGTGAGTTGGAAATGCCATTTATCACTTAAAATTAAAAATTTTCATTTGTTTTAATTTGATTTTCTTGTAAATTTTAAAATATTCATTAAATTTATGTGAAATATAATAAGTGTGAATATCTTATTTATATGGTGGAAATTTAAAATTATTTTTAACGTTATATCAGATGCCAGAAAATATTTTCCGAGTGATATTTTTACGTGATAGGCAAATGTTGAAAAATAATATATTTTTCAGAAAAATATTTTCTAATAAATTATTTTTTAGTAAGTTATTTTACTGGACAGAAGGAACCTTAAAACAGAGATTTCACTTTAGTCTTAATCACTTCATATGGGACTCAAACCATTTAAATATCCGGTCAGACTGCATGCTAGTCATTTCATGGTATGCAAATGCAAGATTTAGTTCCTCCTGTACATGTTGAACCAAACTTTTACCAAGAATAATGTCCTTGGTTTCATGAAGAGCTTTTTTCCAATGGGTAGCACGCCCATCTTTCTTCATGTATCCATTCTTGTCGATGAAACCTTTCTCCTGGAATAGTGCAAACAGCTTAGCAGACAAAGTTCGATCAAGTCCCGGAATTCTATCCGCCAAGAAAGTTGGGGATATAGGGAACTCAATGCATTCAACTTCGGCTACATCAATGCCGATATTCTTCAGAACTTGTATGAATTCACTTATCTTTTGCTGTCTGTATAAATCTTTGGGCATGTGCACAAAAAGTGTAGGCGGATACTTTTTGGTGATATCCATTTGATCAAATAGTCCTTCAGCTATCATAAGTGTAATGCTCCTAAATCTCATAGTAGTGGCAAGTGCAGAAACAAAGTACCCACCAGAAGAGGCCCCCAAAGCAACAAGTGGAAGCTTTTCGAGCTTATGCTTCTGCAACCACCATTTTACGATATTCTTAACGATCAACATTTCCTCCCCAAATGTCCAGCACCTCCCCATGCTTGATATGGTAAGAACAGCAAATCTCTTAGCAAGGGCATGAAGAACAAGTACCCTTTCCTCAGGTAAGCCAATGCAATTAGGGCAGCTGGAAGATCTGTCCCAAAAGTTAACAGCTCGACCATTGCATCCATGAGCCATAAAGAGAACTGCTTTAGGTGAATCAGGTATTTTCCATATCACATCTGTTCCATTTATGAATTCTTTAGTAGGGTTGAACTGTACAGAATCAAAATTATCCCATTTTTGTGCTGTAAATCCAAGTGAAGGACGGGACTTTTTTCCGTTATTGTAAAATACTGATAATAAAAACAGGAGGATCAAAACCAGACAAGTAATCACAACTGGCACCCGACAAATTTGATGTCCATGCCATGTCTGTAACTTGCTTCCACGCTTCAACATCACTGTAAAATAAAAATTTTTAAAAATATTTTTATGTATTACAGATGGCTCCTTGTATATTTGAATGAAAAAAACAGCCCAAAAACAATGTGATCAGTATCATTGCGTTGACAGAATTTCAATATCATTTGCAGATAGTGTCGTTAAGCAGGACTAAGAATACCTTTTCCATAAAGGTCTTTCTAACTCTCCATATAACCAACCCAGAAAATGGAAAACAGTTCTACCATGCAAGTTTTGGTCTTTAAATATTTTTTTCCTAACCTCCACTATTGATTGGCAAGCAAGAAGAATTTCCACATGATTTTTAACATCATGTCATAAGTTCAGGTATAAATCATTTTTATTTTGGATGATTTATTTAAAAAATGATGTTCTTTTTTATATATTAGTGATAACAGAACTATAAATATTACCATGTACAAGACATTTCACAATCCAGCAAACCTGTAAGTTAAAATTACAAAGAAAGAGCAACAATTGGCAGATTTACTTACTCATATCCTACAATTACTGACTGGACCTCTTTTCACCAGTGTACTAAAAGTACTAGATCATCCAATACCAATTATCAAAATAGAACTTAGGAGCCAAAAGTATCATTAGCATGTTCATGTGAAATTTGTTGATACAAATTAAGTTTTAGCGACTAGATTGGAAGTGCAGTGATTAAGAATGAAATTAATGCATAGATTACATGTCAAAATTTATATTTAAGGATAAGTAATATTTTCTTACGCAAAATGGATAGATATTAAAATAGAAAAAGGAAAAAAATAAAGCAACAGTCCCGAGCTATTCAAATTTAATAAATACAATAATATGCAGATAAAAACCACAAAAAGGTGTTATTTCAAGCCAGAAAAATGAACTAGCATTTTAGAATGGCGAGGACAGAGGGATAATTAAGGCATTGATTTATGGCCCTACTGTCATAAGCATTCCTCATTTGAGTCAAAAAGAATCTCATGAAGCATTGTTGTTTTGCATCATTTTGAGAAATGAATAAGACTAAACTATTGTACAACCTTGGTTTTCAAACCCGTAAATAAGGTGACTTTTATCTATAACTAATTAGAAATTGGTTTCAAAAGCTAAAAATCTTAGCATTACTTTAAAGTCTAAAAGCTAGGAGTGGGAATTGTTTGAACACCATATCACTTTATTTCTTCCCAAACACCTCACCATTCGAATATCCAACCTGGACTGCTGACTTTCAAAAGCCAAACCAAATGGGCACATGAAAAGAAAATTTTCCTCCTTTTTCATATATGATGTTAAAGCCTTATTTGTAGCACAACTTTTGTATCTGAAAACTCAAGTTCCTGTTGAACAAAACCAGGCCTAGCATTATTGATCATGTCTAATGCAGTCCCAAAACCCTAACACTAAAATCTAAATGCTAGTGAAAATGAACAGTGGTAAATAAGTTTGCTAAAAATAAAAATCGAAAACCTAACTTTAGTTTCAAATCCTTCCCCACCCATTAGAAACTTACAACTTATCAGCAAATTCATCACCACTGAAACTTAATGGAGCCTAATCCTTATTAACATATATAGTCTGACAGCCATAGCCCTATATTTGAAGACGAAAGCACCGAATGTGTTTAAAGAACGAGCAAACCATTAAAACCATAAAAATGGAAGAATCAGGCAATCATTTGAACAAAAATTCAACTCAAAGGGAGAGAAAATGCAGGGGAACGCACCTGAACAATCCTCGGTGAAAGAGGGAGAGAGAGAGAGAGAGCAGTAGATCGTCAATTCGAATGCTGTGTGTTGAGCATTTCGGTACTATGCGGAACCAATGATTCCAACCGGGTCGGATTAATGTCGATCTACTTGTTTTTATGCGAGGGTATGGAATCTGAAATTGGGTTGTGAAATCTGAATTTATTGTGAGGTTATATATACAATCGCCGTTAGTCTAAGCATTGTCGTGTTGTATATACAATCACTCTTTGTCTAATGCTTTGGCATTTGACAATAAAATAAAATATTTGATTAAATTGATCTAGATATATTTAATGAAATTATATTTTATCCAATATTTTTCAAAATCTTTAATTAAAAATTTTTGCGAATAGTAGTGGAGAGAATAGCTCTCTTTCTCCATATAAACAACTGCATACGAAAAATAAAGGACAATTCTTTTTACAATTTTACATATTTTTATTTTAAAAATTCTCATTAAATAAATCAGTGAATCAAAAATATTTTTTATTAACAATTGGTGCGGTGAATATAGGATACACCATATGATTTTTTTTTATATCTAAAACAAAACGCCCTTATTCACCATGTCAAATGGCTCATTAAGAAACCCAAGCTTATAGAAAATGGCAGAAGAAGAGATACTCAATGACCAAATATCGATGTCGCCTCCTCCAATTATTGACCTACAAATAGCGGCCGCCCTAACTCGAGCATATACACAGTTCACTACTATGCATGAGTGTCTATTAGCAGGAGTGAGCAACTCACAGATTTAATCGAAAATTCAAATTGAACCATATAATTTGATTTAGTTCGGTTGCCAATAAATTAGTTTTGGTTTGGATCGATTAATTATAAATTTTGATTTGATTTTTTGATTATGGTGCAGTTAGTCTAAAAAAAAAAATTAAAAGTATAAGTATTGATCCCCCTCTCTTTTTTGAAGAGCTAATGGCCCAAGTTCATAAATCTATAAAAAGATCGATAAGGCATACCTAGCTCAACAGAAAAGCCCACCCGAAATAATAGTTATAGTGGAACGAGATACTCATCTCCAATAAGGCAAAGGTCGCCCATCAGACAATCAAAAATAAGCTATCTAGTCAAAGCCCCTTATCACAAAGAGATTAAGTTCACTAAAAAAAGGGGATTGGGGGGGGGGGGGGGGGGGGGGGGGGGGGGCGGGCGGGGCGGGGGGGGGGGGGGGGGGGGGGGGGGGGGG
>CANUEP010027650.1:0-73791 GCA_947857235.1 Jatropha podagrica
TGCAAGAAAACTTGAGAAAGCTGAGAGAGATCAACACTAAGCTCAGAAGAGACATCAGGTAATTAATTAACTAAATTAGGAATATCTTTTATTTTCTTTTCTTTAACCAAAAAAAGAAAAAGAAAAATTTCTTCAATTTGCAGAGATTGTATTATAATCTAGTAGGAAAAAGTCCCAAACTTTAGAGGTTGAATTAAATACTTTGCCTTGCCTTTAAATATTTTTTTATGTTAATAAAAAATAAATTAGATTTAGCATATTTATTGTTTTGAATATAAAAGTTGCATTAGCAGGCAAAGACTGGGCGAGGATTTGAACGATCTGACCATTGATGAGATGAGGAGTCTCGAGGAAAAAATGGATTCGGCTTTGAAGCTTGTACGTGACAGGAAGGTATTAGATTTTTATTTTATTTATCTCAATTAATTACTTAATCTGCTTTTGCAATTTTGTACTTTTGTTTTATTTGGAGAATTGGGATAATTTTGAAAGTGTTTTTTCTCTTTTAAAGATTATAAACTATAAAATTAACATTCTCCGGTTAGGTTTAGATGTTCTAAGGGCCTCTTAACATTCTCCGGTTGTATTAATCAATAAAACTTAATTTTTGCTGATGAAAAAAAAAGAAAGATTATAAGTTAACTTAACCGGTTCAACTTTTGTTGATGATCATTTCTTCCAGTACCGTTTGATCGAAACAAAGACAGGAACCCAAAGGAAGAAGGTTAGTTAACGTAATATATCTTATACTTGAATTAGTTAATTGTAATTGCTCGGTTAGTCACATGCCTCACCCTTTGTTTTTGTTTTTCTTTTTTTTTTTTTTTTTCGGATTTCAGGTAAAAAGTTTAAAGGAAAGGTATGGGGATCTCCTTCTACAATTTGTAAGTATTCTAATATTTCCTTTTGGCTTTTGTTGTTCTTAATTTTCATGAAAATTAATAAATTGGAGCATGAAAATTGTGTAATTAATATATTTTTTTTTCCAATTTTAACCGTAAGGATACAATTGTAAAATGTGAAGATCCACAATACGGTTTAGTGGAGAATGAAAGAGATTATGAATCTGCTATTGCACTTGCAAATGGAGCTTCTAACCTTTATGCTTTCCGCCTCCACGACAGCCACCATCCTACGGCTAACTTTCACCACGAAGGAGGATTCGAACCCCATGAACTCCGCCTTGCTTGAGTGGCCCTACAAGTCATCTAAACATTATCATTTTAATCTAATTATTCTACTATTAAATGTGTTTTCATATTTTTGGGTATCATTTAGAATTATGTTTGGCTTATGGTTTTGGAAATATATTTGGCTATCATTTTTATGCCCTATTTTGCTCTATTGTCTATGAAGCTTATAGACCTTTGATATTTGGTTGCCTCAGATAGGTAGCATTGTCTATGAAGCTTAATATATTTAATATGAAGCATATGTTTCTGATTATTTTCTTTAAAGTTGAGTATTAGTTTTATGTTTTAAGTTTTCGTAGTGCTTCTTGCTCTACTCTTGACTTGGGTTTTATTGATCAAATAAGATGAAGCTGCAATTTGTGATATTTTGAGATTGAAAAATATATTTGAGACTCACAACTTTCATTAGCAGGCTAAAATGTGTAAAATTCTTGTGTTTATATTACCGGCAAAATTTAACGCATGAACCTCTTAGGAAATTTTAGATATTTTAGCCTGCTATAATCAAAGTTATGTCAAGCCTAAATTAGAATATTTAGCGCGACTTATGAAATATATAATTTAATTTCTGAACTTTAAAAAAAAAAACTTGTGGCACTAATAAATTTAAAATCAACATTGCGGCACTATAAATTTAGATATTACAAATTCTAAAGTTATTTATCTACATATCAATTTAATAAAAATTGAGATATAAAATTTAAATTGAATAGCAAAATCAATATTTATCAAATTCTCTATGCATAGCACAAATTTATAACTAAACAAGCAAATAGGATTGCATCTTTTAATTTTCTATTAATTATAATTAATTTACATAAATAATTATCACAATAAGTAAATAATAAATAATTATCTATTATTAATATATTTATCATCATTTTAAATTATTAATAATAAAAACTAACAATAAAACAAATTACTAAATATTTTAATTTCAATTCAAATCATTTAAAATTAATTTAAATGAATATTTTTACATACTAAACCGTTTAATAAATATAATGAATGACATGATATATATAAAAACATTTTAAATATAGGTTTTAAACAACAATGGCTAGAATATGTTTTTAACAATAAGGTTTGATAATGCATTTTATTTTATTTTCAATTTTTAAATTGTAATTCATTAAATAGTTTCAAAGTGGAAAAATTATGATATAATTCAGATTAGTTGAATTTAACTATGATTTGAATAATATATAAAAGATTTTAAATATAACTTTAAAACAAATGTAGTTCAAAAAATTTTTTCTCAATTATACTAAAAATGCATCTAATATTTGTTTTAAATATACTTTAACATGAAAAAAAAAATACATATTCTAGATAAATAGAGCAATAAATTTAAATAAAATAAATATATTACAATAATAAAATATCATTAATAATTGAAAAAATTTAAAATTAATAAAAGAAGTTATATATTAAAACCATGCATAGCATGGGATAATGCTAGTTAAATAATAATCAATAACATATATAAATGCTGGTATATTAAAGATATAGGAAATTGCAAAAAAAAAATAAAAAGTTAGTAGAGTATCGTGCCACGAAAAATTGTCTATCAAATACTAAAATTATATTAACATACTATTATTTAAATGATAATAAAAAAATAACTATAAAAATAAAATAAAATAAGCTATGGAAAAGAATTCAAGCAAGAATATTTGATAAAAAGAAATCAAAGTTTAAAAACCACTAGAGATTTTGACTTCACTTAATTCTATCCAATTTTTTTTATTAGTTTGTTAATCAATTTTTAATTGTTCAAGTAAGAAAAACAATCCTAAAATCACTAAGAAGCACTACTGACATATTGTTAAAACAATCCTAAAATCACTAAGAAGCACTACTGACGTATTGTTAACTGTTTTAACTCCGTATAATTATCTATCTCCTAATAGTACAATCAAACATGAATTAAATTATTAATTTATAATTTATTTAAGAATTCATAACTCCAACTTTTTAGCTACAACCTTCTTTCATGCGAATTTTGACTATTTTCCTTCTAAAAATCTTTCAAATCAAACTTTTCAAAAATCAAAGAAACTTAATTAAAATATAAATAAAAATTAATCAAAGTAATAAAAAGATACTAAAACTGATTATAAAAACTAAATTAAAAAATACGACCTATCATTAGTATATTAAAGATATCCAAATATAATAATTACTCATAGCCAAATAAATGATTTTAATAATAATAATAATAATAATAATAATAATAATCCATACTAGATATAAATGTGGGAATAGAAGAAAATAATGAGATTTTCAATATCGCTCTTAATAAAATTTAAAATATCATAAAATAGCTTAAGTCGTAGCTAATTCAAAAATTATATTTTGTACCAATAATTATTTGGATGAGTGGTTCGATACTCTTCTCCCTTAAGTGAGGTCGAGCGTTCGATTCTTATTAATGAAGCAAATATTCACTGAAAGTACTTTATCCCTTCTTGGATTGCTCAAGATCCTCGTGGTTAAGAAAAAAAAAAAAGGTATACCCTTTGAAGATTTATTTGGCGATGATATGTTTTTTTTTAATTTTTTATTAATTAATTAACTTATTTATTTTAAATTTGCAACTTAGAAAAAATAGAGAAATAAAATTATATTTTAGCATTATTTGCTTTATAATTTTATTTTATTAACTTAGCTATTATCTGTTTTTTTTTTTTTTTTTCTATCAAAATCAAATTTCATTAAATTATAGCATTTTTTGTTAAAAGAATGGGTTGGTTTTTGAAATTCAAATTGATAATTTTTAATATAATTTATTTCTTGTTATATGTTGTGTTTCCAAAAAAAATTATATTCTTAATAATAATTTCTTATTCTTTTCATTACTGAATTAATTTATAATTACTATTATTTTAATGTAATAAGAGATTTATATCTCTCTTATAATAAATATATGGTTTGATGATTAAATATTTATACTTTTTAATATTTTTTTATTATATTCTAAATTTGTTTGATTTGAAAGAAAACAGTATTTATAAAACTCAAAAAAAAAAATAGAACTATATATTTTTGTGGTGAGTCACTTTTAGAGTTTTAATAATTTGTGTGAATATGCATGTGTTTCTTTCTCTAATGCATTGAGTTACTAATATTTTATATAGTCAAAATAATTGTCATTATCACTTCAAATTATCTACTCATTTTTTTCTTTATCCAACAGTCAAAAATAAGTTATTATTATTTGCATTATAATTTTATATATATATAGATATATATATATATATATATATATATATATATATATATATATATATTGATTTGGGGTTGATGGCATGAGGATAAAATTTGAATAGTAACTTGATTTTCTTTTTGAGCACTTAAGATTTTAAAAATCTACATTTATAAATTAAAGATTAAAGGATTAAGTCTAAAGATTGGGTTAAATTTTATATTGAGATACTTCATCATAAAAATAATAGAATTAAGTACATAAGAATTAACATTACAATTAGCTTGTGTTATAAAATTCAATACAAATTAAGCAATTATGTTTATTTTAATCCAAATAAAAACTTATGTTTTAATATTATATAGATAAAAAAAATAAAAAAGTATAAATATATGATGAGTATAGTGAACATGGAAAGCACATCATAAAAAAGCTAGTAACAATAATAACAATTACAGAAATAAAGCAAATGAAAAAATTGATTAAAATGTAGAAAATACAATCAGTTGCAATATGTAGAATCATCTTATATACAATAGCTATAAGTTACACATGAGCTGGCGGGTTTATGGCAATTATTCCTAATTAATCTTCCTGCCAAGACTCTTGAGTAAGTTAGTATCTAGTTTAGTAGGTGCAGCTTCAGCTTCTGGTGTGGTTTCAATTCATAAACAAGAGTTGTCTGACACCCCTAGCAAGCTGGAGCATATAGATTCAGAAGTTCCAACTTGGAAATAAGTGTATAAAAAGGAGTAAAGGGCAAGGGTCCAGTATTAACTGTCTGCCAATTGAGCATGAGAACGCTATAGGAAAATATCATAATAGCAACTTATATTTCCATTTCTAAATGATTAAAAATTCATTGCTAAATCGGTTTAGAAATGGATCAGACAGGGAAATTATTCGTAATAACTTGGGGCGTTTCTAAAAAGGTTTAAAAACAAATATTATTCGAAGGAACCGAAAGTAATTTGATTAAACCATTTTATATAGCTTTTCTAAAAAAATGTGACACTATTTGTAAGTGTTTTGTACCCTCATAAAAAGTAGGTTGGGTACTATTTATGAAGCAGATTTATTGTCACAATAAAGTAAAGTTGGTTAAGGATGATAAATGCGTAGGTCACAAAGTAAGAGAGCTATTTGAAGCTCATAAGCAGCAGCAGCAGCAGCAGCAAGGGCTTGGTATTCTGCTTCAGAGGATGAATGAGAAATGGTAGTTTGCTTTATAGAAAATCAATAAGTCACCAAATATATATAAGATAGTCAATGACAAATTTATGAGTATGAACACAATAGCCTAATCTGAGTCACTAAATGCTTTAAGTTGCACAGTAAAAGTTGCTGGAAGAAACGCATTATTGCCATCAAGAGTGTCAGGTTTCGTTTGGTCCAAATTTCCCTACTTCCCCAGGAATGAAGTTCCAGGGAAGTTACTTCCTGGGAAATACGATGGGAGTATGTTTGGTTAATATATTAACTTTCCAGAAAATAAAATTGTGTTAATGAAATTTTTAAATATGAAATGTCAATAATACCCCTAATATGAATTTAAGCATATTACATTGAAATAATTCATTGAAGAAACTCCATGAAGCACATTATATATATATATATATATATATATATATATATATATATATATATATATATATATATATATATATATATATTTGTCACCATTCAACTCACCTTATAATCAACATTTGATGTTTTTTTACATAATAATAATAATAATAAGCAAAACATTATCATAATACTTAACATAAAAAATATTAAAAATATTACAACTTTTCATGCATACATCTAAATTTTTTAGCACCGAAAATATAAATATCCTATTACATCATTTACCATCACAGTAGATATAACTTCACTTACATAACCAACTATTTCTTAGCTTCTACTTTATCATTTACCATCACATTATATAAAGAAATCCTAATCTAAATATTAAGGGTCATAACATTTTAGAGTCCACTACCTCCTTCTCCATTGAAAATTGGTGGAGGACAAGATTCCTATTGGCTTTGTTGTTCTTGCTCCTCTAATTTAATATCTTCTATTGCATCAGATGCATTTTTTGCACCTTCTCCAGTAGCTCTGTCTTTTCCATAAACACTAATAAATATAATTTAGAGACTAATCTATATGTTTTGCTTGTAAAGCAGACACTTGACTACCACTTAAACATAAGAGTTGAAGGCATGCATGCCATTTGTCATGCCATAAAGACTTGCAGTAGCTTTATTCACCTTAAAAGTGAATTTTTTTTTTTTCTTATTTTTGATGAAAATGGTGAAAGGGACCATTTATTCAATTGTTTCTCATGGTTTTATCTCTTGATAAAGCATATACAAACATTTTCTCCCTACGTTAAAAGGAATTTGCAGAGCAATAGTGAAAACTAGCTGAGTTGAGCGAATTAAAACTGTAAATTGGGCATAAGTACTGGAACACAAGTTGAACTTAAGTTGAACTTTTCCATGTTTATCACATGATCTGATATGAGAATGTAAATTTCATGGTAAAAAACACAAACCGATATGAAGGGATTAACAATACAAAATTCAATTTCATGTAAATAACAGATCTAGCAAACAGAATATAACTAAGAAAAAAGCATATTAATAGCAAAGAAAAACTCTCAAAACTACGAAATATTTTAACATCGAGAGTCAATAACTAATAAGAAATTGAAGAGATGCTTGCTTGAGGTTTGGATTCCTTTGATCTGTAGAAATTCCTCTCGTTTGCTTCTTCAAGAGAGGATTTGCAAGAGTTTAATATATTTTTTTTTTCTTGAGGACAAGGGTTGGAGAATTGGAGACAACAAGGAGGAGTGTAAAATAGGAAAGAGTTGTACCTCTCGATGGAGCGATCAGGTTTGCATTTGATCCATATAGGGTTTTTCAATTTTTAAAAGGAAAATTACTGTTACATCCATATATATTTATCAAACACACTAGTTAGTAACTACTTCCATCATTTTTTATGATTTTTCATTAAGTTATTATGTAATGATGAGCATATCTTAATGCAAACTCTATTCATAAATTTTAAAAAAAGACAAAATAAATTCATAAAAAACACTCAAAATAAAAAAAAGAAAATTAATTTCACTTAGTGCTTTTTTTTTCAAAACTAAATAAATTAGTTTTTAGTATAGTTTTAATTAAATTAATTCCACCGGGAAATTAATCTATTGGTAAAAGCACACAATAAAAAAAGGATAATGGTTTTTGGCTCAAATTGATCCAGAATCATTGAGAAGTAAATGTCCAGTTTATCCTTATAAAGCATTGTAAAATGCCATTTATATTTTCACTCAAAATTAATAAATTTTAGAAACATTTGAAATTTGAATTTAAAATTTATATCTTTCTTCATTAAATAGCCTAGACAAAATAGAAAGTAAGTTATATTTCTCAATGCTCTTCATTAAATAGCCCTAGAATTAATTATTTTCCTTTCATTTTTCAGTTTTATATATATATATATATATATATATATATATATTTGCACCTAAAAAGAATCTAATGTTTCATTTAGTTATATATATATTGTTTTTTAAACATCTCATCAATGTACACACATATATATTGCTAGCTCGTATATTATTATCCATATGTTTTTCAAATTCATTAAATCAGAAAATGAAAAAAAGGTGAAAAATAAAAAATTGATAAAAATAGGTATTGATCAAGGATCAATTATTTATAATCAAACAAAGTATCATACACTTTAGCCATCCAAACTAAGAGCTCTCATTATTTCATTTTGACCAAAACAGTTAATATATATCTCTTTCTACGTGTATTAATGAACCCTAATTGAAATCTAAAAAAATACAATATAGAAGACGGATAACACCATTATGTTTATATAAATTATTTAAAATATCTTAATGTTGTATTACGCTGTTAAATTATTTGTCTCTTCAACAGATTTTAAATATAAATCAATTACATTCTTCCATTAATCAAATTAAGTTTGATAAATATACATATACGAATTAAATTCAATAAATGTACATTCACTTAACTTGATCCACTCAAATAAATAATTTCATTAAATTTGAAAATGAAAGAAAAATAAAAAAGTGACACATGAAATCAATCCTTGGATCAATCTTTATAACCAAGTTAAGCAACTCGTGTTTGTGTCATCCAAACTAAAAGTCTTCAACTATTTATTTTGAACAAAATAGCTAATATATAGCATTTTCTGCATGTATTAATAAATCCTAATTGAAACTTAAAAAAATATAATGTGGAAGGCAGATGAAACAATTAGTTGTATCTAAATTATTTAAAATATTTTAGTATTGAATTATGCTGCTAAATCATTTGTCTCTTTATTAAATTTTAAATACAAATCAATCACACTCTTTTATTAATCGAGTTAGTTGTCAATACGAGTTAAATTCGATAAATATGCATTCATGCATATTAATCCACCCAAATCAACAATTTCGAGTTAGGTGGTCAATAGAGTTAACTTGTCGTTTCGATTCAACGTCTAGGAGATTAAAATTTTGCTTGTTTTGCAAGTTAACGTTATCTAGGTTATTAGAATACCAATCACAAGTTTGTCTACCAAAAATAAATACAAGTTAAATTTGATAAATATGAATTCACCCAAC
This sequence comes from Jatropha podagrica, assembly GCA_947857235.1. Lineage (NCBI taxonomy): Eukaryota > Viridiplantae > Streptophyta > Magnoliopsida > Malpighiales > Euphorbiaceae > Jatropha > Jatropha podagrica. The sequence continues at coordinate 9,047 of CANUEP010027650.1, forward strand.
TTGATATACTAAATCAACAATTTCGTTAAATTGAAAAAATAAAAAAATTACACAAGTAGGAATTTATCTTTTCAATTCAAAGTACATGAGACTAGGATTTTGCTTGTTCTACAAGCTAATATTATCTAGGTTACTGAAACACCAATCACAAGTTTGTCTACCAAAAACAACTATGACTTAAGTCTGATAAACTTGTATTCAGCTAATTTGATCCACTCAAATCAACAATTTCGTTAAACTGAAAAATGAAAAAATAAAGTGAAAAATAAAATAAATTACAAAATTAGGAATTGAGCATAAAACGAATTATCATAGTGAGTGAGCTACACATATGCCATGTAAGCTAAAAGCTTTATCCATTTATTTTGACTAAAACAGATAATATATAGTACTCTTTGTGTATTGAAACCATCCTAGTATAAATAAACCTATATCTATTTTTAGGCTTAACAAAATAATATGCATTCAGCATATAATGTTGATTTATTATGGAGAGTAATGTAATTGTCAATTATTAATTTTGGCAAAAGCATTTAATACATTAATAATGAGTCATTATTATTAATTTTTTTCTGATAGTACGAGTAATTATGATTTTATTTTTCTTCAAATCTTATCAATTTTCCTTTCAATTTATCCCTTTAAAACCACTCAGGGTTATAATCATATTTGTCTATATAATAATTTAGGATCATTGCAAGCCGTTCATTACTACTAAAAAAAAATGAAAACTGTTGTCGGCATGGACGAAGAGTCCTCTTCTCTAACCCCGTGAAATCTTGAACCTGTAAAACCCCAAAAACAAGGACTCGTGAAACAAATGCAAATATTAAAAAGTCTAACAAGAGCATTGAATGCTAAAGAAAGTGAGATAAGAGGGAAGAGGAAAGGAAGATGAAGAGGAAACAGGGTCGAGAGAGGTGAGAGGACAGTGAGGTTTAAATGCTTAAGGTTATTTTAGTCCTAAAATATTTCTCTCTCCTTTGATTGAATTTTGGCATTTTGAATCAGGACAAAATACGTAAAAAGTGGACAGAACGATTCAAATGTCCAACAAATTAATGCATTTGATGAACATATATGGACGTAATAGTAATTTTATTACTTCTAAATACGACTATAACTAATAAGCTAACCAACATTGTTTTCGCTCTAATCAAAATGCTAGGCATTAACTTAAATTTAAATATATATAACACACTAAAAAAAAAAAAATCAGTCAGACTGATATATAGCCTCATAAAAAACCTTAACTGAATTTTAAAAAAAAAAAAAAAATAATACAGCAACAGTGTCATGTTTTCGGGAAAGTGATCGGACTTGTAGACGTCCAATAAATGCATTGAACAGTTATGACTCATCACATGAGTTTTGTGTGGACACAATCTCCGCCACTTTTTTGTTAAGTTACCTGATAAAAACAAAATTCCATCTATTCGGAAAAAAGTATAAAATAAAGGAATTTGAGACTCATATAGGATTTAGTTAAGAATTAAGTCTTATACTAAATGAATAAATAGGCCAATTTTTAGAGAAAAAAAAAAAGAAAATTTTGACTTCAATAAAATATGTTAAAAAACTTAAATAAAATACTTTTATAATTCTAAAATCTTTCAATTAATCAAATATTTTATTTAAGTATTTTTAAATAAAAAAAACCACACAATTCTTAATTTTTTAAATATTTTTATATTTTTGAATAACTTTTCTTTCTTAATTTTTGAATTTTAAAATTTACAATTAAAAATATTAAAAAAAATTTATTTTATTTTTCACTAATGTAGAGTTTAGATGATAAATTAATCTCTAAACAATAAAATAAAGCTCAATTTACTTTCTGAACTTGGAAGCAATATTCAGATTGCTCAAAAATTAATTTTTTGTACAATTTATCCCTTAAATTTATACAAAAAGAAAAAAACAAAATTCAATTTTAAGATTTAAATCAAAATATAATTAAAAATAATAAAATATTTTATTAGATCAATTACAACTAAGAAATAATTAAAAATAGTAGTAAATATTTTTTAAACGGAATATTCACATGATCAAATATTTTTTCTAAACCCTAATTTTTTTTAAATCAAATATTTTATTTAATTATATATGAAATCAAAGATAAAAAAACTATAATTTTTTATGTTTTTAATTATTTTTTCATAATTTTAAAATTTCATTAGCTAAAAATAGTCAAAAATTATTTTTTTTAACAATTGGCTCTTCATGCTTTTAGTATAAATTCAAGGGTAAATGATAAAAAAAATTTTGGGCAGACTGAAAATCACTCTCAAGTTCAACTTTGTTCCTTAAACAAATTATAGTATATTTTATTAAACTTTATTCCTAAAATAAATATAGACAAAAAGCAGAAACTATCGATTACCAAAGAACCATATAAAGCACATAAAAGTAGTTAGTTGTGACTTGTGAGCCTAAATTGAATGAACAGCAATGTCCAGTCTGCATTTAATGGTTATGTCCGCATCACCCATCTCTTTATATCTAATAAATATACAACAACTTCCTAATTCCTATTCCTATAGAGAGAGAGAGAGAGAGGTAGCATTGCTATTAGTGAGCAATGGATCATCAAGAAATAGAAGAAAGCTTGGAAGAACTCAGAAAAACATTCAGAATAGGAAAAACAAGAAGTGTTGAATGGAGAAAAACTCAGCTTAGAGCTCTGATTCAGCTTTTTAATGATAACGAAGATAAGATATTTGAAGCCCTTAATCAAGACCTGGGAAAGCACCCTGTTGAATCTTACAGGGATGAGGTAATTAGTCTATTTATATAATTGGATAATTAATTTTTCTTTTAGATTAATTTATGATGAATTATATGAATTTTCTATTTGATTTTTATTATTTTGTGATTATATTACTGTTTCTTATTTTGATTTTATTAGGTGGGAATCGTATTAATTTGAAAGAATGTGTTCAAACTCCTATCATTTTAACATAATTATATATTTTTATATATAATAAAAACTGAATTCAACTGAAAAAAATTAGATTTTATTATGACAAAATCAATTAATTTGGTTCAATTTGGTCAATTTTACTTTTTCTTTTTCTTTCGGTCTTGCATGAATACTTTTAGTTCCTCAGCGCTCTTCATGATTAATACTTTCTTCATTCCATAATTTAAATAAATTATAACTTCTATTTGAAGGAGTAATAAATAATTTTTTTTTAATTTTATCATTATCTATATTAGATGCGATAACTGTTCTTACAAAAAGAAAGACTAATTTGCCCTTATTTTTATTGTAATTTAAGCTAAGAATCTTAAATTATCGATTGTTTTATTCTTGACATTTTAAAGAACTTGTGCTTTGTTTAATTGTTGATTACTTTGTTGCTTGTAGGTTGGAGTGGTACTAAAATCTGCAAATTATTCTTTGAGCTGTATAGAGAAATGGATGGCTCCTAAAAAGGTACGTATCAAAGAAATTAACCTAAATATTTAAAATCAAGAACAGGGTTTCTAACAAACCAACAATGTTTTGGACTTTGAGCAGACTCATATACCATTGCTTTTGTTCCCTGCAAGTGGACAAGTAATCCCTGAACCATTTGGCGTCGTTTTGATATTCAGTTCTTGGAATTTCCCTATCTGTAAGTCCAATCAATTGAGTTATTTCATACTATTTCGAGAATCAAACAAGCTATATGAACAATGACCTTAAATGGTTGCAGCAATGGCATTGGACCCATTGATAGGAGCTATATCTGCAGGAAACACAGTGCTCTTGAAACCTTCAGACCTGTCACCAGCATGTTCTTCTTTTCTTGCTAATACAATCCCAAAATACTTAGATTCCAAAGCTGTTAAGGTCATTGAAGGTGGAATAAATGTTTGTGAACAAATTCTACAACAAAAGTGGGACAAAATATTCTTCACTGGTATGTGTCTTGTTATCAAACAATATCCAAAATCATATTTATGTACATATATTTTTTCTTTATTTTTATTTATCGAAACAAGAAGAGAGATTTTTCTAGTGGGGACAAAATTTCTCTTTTAACACTTAACCAATATGAAAATTCTTTCCAATCTGAGTCAAATATATCGTGTCAACAGTGTTATCAGAATCTTATATATTAATGGAATATATATATATATATATATATATATATAACTCCCTCAAAAAATGTTTGCCAAAATCTTAATTATAATGTAACTTCAGGCAGCCAACGTGTGGGGCGAATTATAATGACAGAAGCTGCAAAGCATTTAACACCTGTTACTCTAGAGTTGGGTGGAAAATCTCCTCTTGTGTTGGACACCGCCACCGTTTGTTCTGATATGAAGGTATTTCTATTTACTTGATATATTAATTAAACAGTAAATTATATATATATATATATATATATATGAGATTGATTCTTGATTTATTTGTTGGATTGAAGATTGTAGCCAAAAGAATTGTAGGAGGAAAATGGGGGCCATGCAGTGGACAAGCGTGTATTAGTGTAGATTATGTTCTTGTAGAAGAGAAGTTTGCTTCATATCTGGTAATACTGATTGTTTTGGAATTTAATATCTAGAAATCTTTAGGTTTCAATTAACATTTTCTCTCTTTTCAGATAGACTCATTGAGCAGGATAATCAGAAAATTTTATGGCGAAAACACGAAAGAATCAATATCCCTTAGCAGAATTGGGAACAAGAAAGCCTTTGACAGGTTATCTAGTTTTATTAAAGATCCTCTTGTTGCAGCTTCCATTGTTCATGGCGGTTCAATTGATGAAGAAAAACTGTAAGAACATAAGATGATTTGCATTTTAGGTGTAATTAAGGACTTTGAAGTTATTAATTTGCCTCAAGTTACAAAATCCATAGCTTGGGTCTAAGCAATGTTACATGGAAACTTTCTTTGGCTGTAGTTCAAGCGTTTTGGAGACATTTTCTGCACCGAAATGCTTGGAAATTGAAAACATTTCAGGGCTGTTTCCACAAATTTGGGAATACGTTTTCCGTCTCATAGATGCGTTTCCATAAACTGAAAATTCTTAAAAACTAATTTCTCCAATTGAAATGAATACATAAATAAATATAAGTTCACAAAATATATATTTTTTATGAGTATGGAACTTGTAATTCTTTTGGATATGATTAAATATTGATTAGACTTGACTTGTTTGTGGATATATTTAATGGTTTACAATAATTTATTTTTTTATATTTATAAATATAACCCCGTATTTTTCATATTTATGTGTTTCCTCACGTTTCTGTTTTCTATATCTTTAAAAATTCCATTTTTCCATGTCCATTTTCACATTTTCACCTTTCACGTTTCCCGTTTCCCTTTCCGAGCAACATAAGGTCTAAGCTTCATATTCAAACAAAAACTAACGAAAGTTCTGATCTTGAGCTAAAATCTTGCAGGTTCATTGAGCCAACAATCTTGTTAAATCCACCACTTGATTCAGAGATCATGAGTGAAGAAATCTTTGGCCCTTTGCTTCCAATTATCACAGTAAACTACAAGCGTCATCTTTTTGATGTGTTTTTAAGTTTTTTTCCTCTTTATTTCAATATAACTACTCTATATATGTATTTATGCAGGTGAATAACATTCAAGAAAGCATTCAATTCATAAGCTCTAGACCAAAACCTCTTGTCATTTATGCCTTCACAAAGGATGAAACATTCAAGAGGCAGATTTTAACTCAAACATCTTCAGGGAGTGTGGTTTTCAATGACACTATGGTCCAAGTAATGCACTAACTCTATTCTTTTTCCCTATTGATTCACGTAACAGTATAATTGAGTCATGACACAAGCTTTACATGGTTAAAAACCTGAGATAAGATACTTAGATTTAAGCTAGCATAAGTTTTATTTTTCATGCTTGAACTCGACTCAAAGGTTCAACATACTCGAACTGGGCTCAGCTAAATAGAACTGGTTCAATTTTGAACATTTTGAAGACAAATCTAAATAGCTCATAATAGATTTACACCTGAAAATCCACGTTTATCAAAAAAGAGACAATGGTCATGTTCAGTAATAATTTTTTAAGTAGCTTTTAATATTTTGACCAGTCAAAATGCTGAATATTATGTTTAATAGTTTTTAGTAACATAACATTTGAACTAAGTTAAAGTAATGTTTTATAATAAGTTAACCCTTGTTACATTTAACTCTTAGTGTTTCATGAAAAACGATTCAAACAGCTACTAATTACTCCACCAAACTCTACTAAAACAACTAACAACTATCGAAACATCTAATTTTGTTGAACAAACCCAATGTTTATTTTTATTTCTTCTCTCCATGCTTGCAGTTTTTATGCGATGAATTGCCATTTGGAGGTGTTGGTCATAGTGGATTTGGAAGGTACCATGGGAAATATTCTTTCGACACTTTCAGCCATGAAAAGGCAGTCATGCAAAGAGGTTTCTTCCCTGAGCTTGAGCCAAGGTATCCTCCATGGAATAATTTCAAGCTAGAATTTATCAAATTGGCTTACAGTTTTAACTATCTTGGTTTAGTACTACTACTGCTTGGACTGAAAAAGTAGTATTTGGATTAAGCAATATATGTTCTCCATCAAGACATGAACTTATTTATGTGGTCGAAGGATAAAATAATCTGTAAGTACTATTATCCTAGCTTTGATTTCTTCTTGGACCTGCACAGCACCAAATTCACCTTATTCTAATTAAATAATGTAAAATCTTTATATTAATTTAATTGTGATCATGGACTGTTTGGATTGAGGATTTTACAATTCATGGAATTTATTAAAATCTGTGAATTGGAAATTTTGGGAGGGTGTATTGAGTCAAAAATTTGTTAGATTTTAAAAAATTTTAAAATTTCAATGGTATTCAATTTAGATTCTTTTAAAGTCTATTAAAATTTTATTGTATTAAATTTAGACTCTTATAAAATTTATACAAATCTAATGATATTCAATTATAACTTTTTAAAAGTCCATATAAATTTGATGGTATTCAAAAATTACTGATTTGAAAGGATTCTATAAAATTATCGATTTCATTGAATTTAAATTGTAATGCATGACATTCACAAATCCATCATTCAATTCAAAAATTTTAAAAGTATTTTAAAATCTAACGTGCTCTTGATTCAATACATTCTTTATACTAGCGAAGTCTATTTAACTATAGAAGTTAGCCTTTGTCAAGCAGAAACCAAAACTTAAAACTAAATTTATTTAAATTAATCTTTTGTTGAAATGAGACAGGCTATTGTTTGAATGCTCTAGATGTATTGCCATTTGAATGCCAAATTCAAGTTTAATATGAAAAAAAAGATGAACATCTAAAAATCTAAAAAGATATATATATATATATATATATATATATATATATATATATATATATATATATATATATATATATATTTTAAAAGAACACTGAGGTGTATTAGGTTTTTGTAGTATCATTTTGACACATTAGATGTGGAAAATGTCCCTCACGCTCAATCTTGTAAGTGAAGACACACTCTTATGCCAGTGCGACGAGAAACATGATTATAATAAAAAAATAAAAATTGAGATATAAAAGGTCTTCCGCAAACTACAAAGGGTCATAAAGTTTTTTTAATAAAGTACATGGAGCAAAGTATGCATTTAGCCATTTATTTTTCATCCTATGTTTGGTTCGGAAGGAAAATATAGGGACGAAGGAACTTTCACTTTATCTCCATCACTTTCTCTTCAATATGGGGAGATTAAGAAATAGTGGGAGAAGAAAGAAACTATTGAAAATTTTCTTTCCTTCTAAGCTTTCTCCTTTGTTCTAAACCAATGTTCTGAGAATCAGATCAGTCAATGAACTGATACAAGTAGGGGTTCATTGAATCGAAAGATTCAACCGGGTTCAATACGATTTAACCGGATTTTTATATATAATATTTTTTAATTTATTTATTAAATAAAATTGAAAGTATAGGATAAAAAATTTTTTCATATAAAATAAAAAAACAATCTCAAATTTGGCTTTTATAAAAAAAATAGAAAATTTAGTATATAATTTTAAACAAAAAGAATAAAATAGTACTAAATTTAATACTAAAAAATCAATTAACTACAATAAAATCAAATATTATTTTTCACATTTGTATTTAAAGTTGAAAATTTTAATTATTTTAATTAATATTATGGGACCTTGGATTAGAAATAAAGAGAGTACAAAACTAAAAAATTAGGCGCAATATTTAAGAGGTTCAAATTTTAAAAAAGCCCATAATTAGAGATAAAAATCGACATTTAAATCGAACCGATTTTTAACCGGTCCAGTTCACCATTTTTTATCTGATTCTTATCAATTTTTTTTTTATTTTTAAGCCTCCTGATTTCTTATGTAATTCGAACCGAACCATTGTCTGGTTTCTGATTAAACCAGTCAAAGTGGTTAATGCAATTCGATTTTTAGAATCATGTTCCAAACTAAGGGGATATGAGGCTTTCAATCTATTAACTTACATTTTTTTTCCTCCCATAAAATCACCGCTTGCCAAATAAGGCTAATGCTACATAAAAATCATGATCAATACGGCTTGTTGTGGAATCACTCTAACTCGACCTTCGTCCTCCTGGCACCCCAAAATCAAATGTTTAGTTTAAATAAAAAATTAATAAATATGGACCCCACATTTGCATCTTGGGTTAACTTAACCCAATACCAAAACACATTGTTGAGGCAAAAAAAAAAGCACCTTCACCCGAAAAATTAAGAAATCCCTTACTCTCTACCATAACTCTCATCGATTCATCAATTTCTCTCCTCTCCTCCTCCTTCTTCACCTTCTTCATCTCCGCTGGTAACCTAAATCCCCAACATTCTTAAATCGCACTGAGCTCAAAGCAGAATGAACAACATCTACTTGAGCATCAAACATGTTCATGTAATTAATCTTTATATTTGCATCAAAATGTCCTGCATTCGATTGGAAAAGACAAAAAGCCAAAGTCTTCGGCATTGGATCACTCCTGTAAGCAAAATACGGGTACAAATTGATTGTGAAAGGCAAATTCATGGCATTGTTAAATGCTAATAAGCCTTTCATCAAATCTCCATAATTAGGATCAAAGCTTCCAACAGATAATGGCTCTGATTGCTTCAGCACTACCGTTGAGTGAACCATAGACACCTTAATCTTGCCTCCAAGGGACGCATCGTCGAGCGCATTTTGGACATTTTGCATTGTTGGTAAGAGCTTTGTCATGAGATTTTGGTCGGCGAAGGACATTATCTCATCACCGTAACCTACGGTTACGGTGATGAGGATGATTTCGCTAGCTGGATAAAATGGGACCACATTGGTATTGACCCAGTTCGTGGCAAAATTAGGATCGGAGGCTAGTGAGGGAATATCGCCATTTGAGGCACTTATGGTTATTCCGATTCCAATATTGGCTAGGGCTTTGATTATGCCTGGGTCGGCAATGAGGTAATGTCCCCCGCCGACCAAAATCCCGTGACAAAGCTCTTACCAGAAGATGATTTAGGTTATCAGCGGAGATGAAGAAGGTGAAGGTGTTTCTTTTTTTTTTTTTCCCCAAAACGGTGCGTCTTGGGTGTTGGGTTAAGTTAACTCAAAATGCAAATGTGGGGTCTACATTTATTGATTTTTTATTCAAACCCTAGTTAGATTTGGCATTTGGAGTAATATTAGTACAAACATTTGATTTTAGAGTGCCAGGGGACGAAAGTCGAGTTGGAGTGATTCTGCAACAAGCCATATTGGTTAGAATTTTTTATAATATTAGCCGCCAAATAAAGGGTAAAGGATTTATATTTTGAAATAGATGAGTAATAAAAAAAATGAAAAGATAATCTTTAAGCTCGGTCAAAAATAAGAAATAGGAATTAAAATGAAATGGGTATTTTAGGATGCTCGTTCCTTCTTGATCCGTTTAATAAGTGTATGGATAGTTATAAATGAATTTTAAATAAATACAGGTAGTGAAATTGCTATACAGATACGGATAGAGTACAAGTATTAGACTTTAAGTACTCATTATCTATTATCCGCTATAATAAATAGTTTTAGACATGGGTACTCGTGCTCCCTATCCATTTACTTTTAAAAAATATATTTTAAATAAATTTGAATTTGAATAATTTAAAATATCGATATTCTATCCATTTAAAAGGTATTTTTAATGAGAGTTTGGAATAAATAGGGTTATAAAATTTTAAACAGATTGAGATATATATATATATATTTAAGTGGATATTTGAATAGTTTAAAATGAATATGGATAATAAAATTTTAAACATATATGGTTATTGATAGTTAAAATTTAAAAATACCTAACTCACTTCCATTCCAAACATATATAGTTACAGTGCGGCCATATATGGATTGGGCTGGGTCTTAATCTTGTCTATTTCCCTCCAGGCACGAAGTAGGAAAGCAATATACACGTGAGAGACAATAATTATCAGCAACAGGAAATGGAAATGAAGACAAAGAAATACGAGTGGATCATTCTTGTTAATGGAATTCGAAGCCGATCTCGATTTGGTTCATCATTGTTCGTATTATTGTCGTTGTTGTTATTGTTAAATGTAGCGGAAGTAGCCGATGCATCGAATTCAGCTTCTGCTTTTGTACAGAACGCCATCAACTCTCAAAGGATTGTCATCTTCTCCAAATCTTACTGCCCGTAATCCCTAATTCGCTCTGCAATTCCATCTTTATTCGGTTTCTCTTTTCATTGCATCAATTAATATTAGGGTTTTGTTATTTGTGATTTTGGGAATTGCGGTAACCTCTATGTTTGCTTGCTTTGTGTATGATTAGATTGGGCATTAAGTAATTTGAACAATGGTTTTTCTGTTTAAAATATTGCTTAATCAATTAGAAACTGAAAAAGAGATTAAATTTTCAGTTCAGGTGCTTGATTTCAAATAATTTGAATTTCTTATATCATCATACTGTTTTATATGGAATAATTTAGCTTGCATACTTGATACTTTCCATTCCCAATTGTTGCAGACTGCTGTGACAATGATTTCTTATTTTAAGTAAAAAGTGAATTAACTGAGAGATAATGGGAGGTAAAATAATATAGATAATGAAAAAGAAATGTGGAATGAGGAGTTGTGCTTTTTTCTTAAAAAGAAAAATTTATTGTCCTTACTCTAGGTATTGCTTCCGTGCCAAGCGCGTATTCAGTGAACTACATGAGAAGGCTTATGTTGTTGAACTAGATCTTCGAGGTATGATGATGTATCTAACTGATTGAATGTTGTTATTTGGATGCCGAAATGTGATTCAAGATGACTTTGTTACTATGAATATATGCAGATGATGGAGCTCAGATTCAGTATGTTCTTCTTGATCTAGTCGGGAGACGCACTGTCCCTCAAGTATTTGTGAATGGAAAGCATATTGGTGGATCTGATGGTAAGCTGCTGTAACCAATACCATCATTTTCTCATAGAACTCCCTCCCTCCTCTGTATGTTCTTAGTTCTTGTGTTTTAATTGATGGTATCCATTGGAAATTGCATTTGCAATGTTCAATGCTTACGAACCCATAACCTTCCGGAAGTAAGTTTTTAAAAAAAAATAAATAGAGTCAAAAGGCACAATTTTGAGAAGTAACTCTATTCCAAACAGAACCATTAATTTTTTTTTCTATTCAGATCTTAAAGATGCTGTCCAGAGTGGCAAATTGCTGGAACTTCTGGCTGAAAATTGATGGGTGAAGTGGAAAGTTGAGAAAAAATTGCTTCTGAGCCAAAGCTGCTTCTGGTGTTACTGAACAACATTGATGTAGCTCCATAGCACCGACAAGTTGTGTTTATACAGAGTGTTAAGAGTTTATCAGTTTCAAAATCCACAGTTCAAGTCAAAGAGTAGTGTGTTTCTATCATGCATTAACATGAATTAGAGGACCTTTCTTTTTTTGCAATTAAAATTCATTACATTGATGATCCTGTGTTTTACATGCATTAACATCTCTCTGCATGGAAAATGCAGATCGTTAATCACCCAGATTCTCCCTGTTTTATGAATAACTTTGTGTTTTACATGCATATATAATCTCTCTGCACAGAAAATGCAGATTGTTAATCACCCTCAGATTGCCTCTACTTTAAAAACAACTTACTAATTTTAGTTCCTACTGCAAAATGAAATTTTAGCCATTCCAGATTTGGAGACGTGTTGAGTTTCTTCTTTTTTGAACAGAATGAAATATCGTTCATTAAGGAGATGCATTATACCAACACAATAAAATCTTTATTGGTAGGAGATTTAGTGTCTTTTTTTTTTTTTTCACTGTGGCTAAAAGAACACAACTTTATATGCTGTAGAAAAGATCAGTTTGAGAGTGTTGTTTGGTTTAGTTTTTTCGATTTATTTGAGATTAGAGAACGTAAAGTTTGGTCCCAAAACAATTTTTTATTCTAAAGAGCAACTCAAACAGCAATGTCAAACGGGCATTTGCTCGAGTTGAAGTTTGATAAATTAGAGTTTTGGATGTATAGTCTGTTACCATCTGATTAATTTTTTGCATTGGAACTTTATTTATATGACGGAAAGTAGAGCATGCCAATTGCCAATCTTAGCACTATCCATTGACTATATCACCATAGTTTTACACAGTAAATACATTTGCTTGCCTTGTTTCATTTAAGCAAAAAGTTTTGCATCCCAAAGAAAGTACAGTGGCAAAGAAAGTCAGGAGAACAGGTCTACAAGCATTTTTGGAAGATTAGTGGCCAAAACTGTTGTCTATACTATAAAGAAGAAGCGGCATATGTTTGTGGCCGCCATTCACCTTTCTGTGCACTAAGCAGACCTTCTTGGTCTTTGGAGTAGGTTAGAAAAACCTCCCATCTCAGAGACTTTAACAAGTTCTCGACCTCCTTGATTGCACTCGACTCATCACGAACGATCAATTTACCTCCAGGTCTCACTATCCTATCAACTTCTGCCATTACCGAAGCAAGTTTGCATCTGCAAAAATGAAACTCCAGTTTTGTTTAATCAGACAATAGAACATGTAAGCATTAATATGTTTATTATACCTTTCCTTTAGTTTGGAGAAGAGATGATCAGCATGGAGGAGATCGTAACTTCTTGGATAAGTACTGAAGGATTCACACCAGTCATGGTATATACCAAAAAGGCCTCTCTCATATATTATAGGAAGTGTATCTGGAGAATCTATGTTCACTACATTTAGAACCCATCCCTTAAGGTCCATAAGAGCAGCTGCAAACCTGGATTCATTCAAAAAATGGTATTTTTCTTTATTAGAATCCTCATAATAACTGAACAAAATTCATAAATATAAACAGAATCATTAGTCATTACCCTCCATAAACGGCTCTCATGTCCATAATATTTCTCACATTGGACCAACTTATGCCTAAACCTTTCATATATGACTTGCGTACTACATGTTTCCAATGTTCATAATCTGTGGCAAAATCTTGAGGAGCTGGTTTGCCATAGATTCCCATTTGAGAACTATTTAGCCAGTAAGGAGGTGCTTGTACCCTCTTCGGCCAATTTTCCGGCCATCGAGTCCCTCTTTCGCTGCTGTCAACTGGCACCTGATGCATGCATGCTTGCAGAGGTACATACCTGAAAAACAGATTGCCATTGTGAGGAATATAAACTAGTACAGTACCTGAGAATTTAGGTTGAGTAGTTTCTTGAATGTGAAATCTTACCAGGCAGCGTTTGGATCATCGTCACTCTTACACATGGGAGGATTGTTTTTCTTCCTTTGATTATAGCAATCATTAGTGGTAGGTTTCCGGTAAATGGCAGCAGCAATTGAATTGAGTTTGTCCTTTTTGATTGTTATACGCTCCCAACACATTGATCTAGTCAATGCAGACATTGCTAAAAGAAATTGATAAGAGTCAAAAAATGGTAAGAAGGCTAAAAGGCAATTATACGAATAAAAAAAATATTATTATCATTGTTTTCGGAAAAAGCTTTTTAAATAATTTTTAATGTTTTAAGTAGAAGTAATTTTTATAGTATTTGGTAATATAATATTTAAAACAAAATATTAATAGCTTATAAAGTTTAATTTTTAATATTTTATGAAAAACTAATTAAATAGCTATTAGCTACTAAATAAGTTAATTTTGCCCAACAAACTCTATATTTTTAAAAGAAAATAATCTTGGCTACCTTGCCATATCGCCACATCTTCTGGAAGTTTTTGGTACACTGGAGTTGCTGACCAAACAAAATATCCTCCGGGCCGCAGGATACGATTCAATTCCAGAAGTAGCATACCATCTGAAACATTTTATCATCTTAATTAGGATTATCACAATGGAAAAACCCCAAAAAAAAAAAATTAAAGAAAAAGGAGTAGGGTTATATATATGATCACCATCTGCGTGCCAAGGCACTCGACAACGTGCACAGTGCAGAAGATCAAAGACTCTGCTTGGAAATGGAAGCCGTTGGGAACCCATAACAGCAGAAATAGCAGGAATTCCTCTTTCAAGAGCAAACTGAACTTGAGCTTCATGTTCATCTTTTGGTGCAAAAGACATTGTAAGAACATCCTTGTCAAATAGGTAACCGCCAAAACTTGCAACTCCACACCCAACATCTAAAACCACTCTAGTGTGCTTTCCCCATTCAATATTTGGCACTGCCTGCATCAATTAATAATATGTCATTCAAATCAGAACGACTTTTTTAATTATATATATATATATATACACACACAAATACACACAGTTAACCTACGAATGAAGAATTTTCACCTGTTGAAGAAAGTCAATGTAGTGGAGAGCTCCGTGAATGAACTGAGTGCCACCTCCTGGGAAGGTCAAGAACTCACCTGTCACTTTAACCCAGTTTTGATGTCCTTTCACCTCTGCCAACTTAGTATGAGGTACATTATTATACCATATCTGCCATATCACAATAAAAAAAATGAAAATAACAGTATACCGAGAGTATTCAATCTAAACATTAAAGGGTGGCCCAGTACACCAAGCATCCTATATTTGTGGGCTCTACTGGGAAGGATTGATGTACGTAACCTTCCCCTAGTTGTTGGAAAAAGGCAGTTTCTTCAATGTTACACCAAAGCCACCTTCATCTAATTTAATACATAAAAATAAAATGAAAACTGCAAAGGTTAATTAAGCGTCTTCAAGATCTTAACGATACATACCTTATCTCTGCTTGCAGGCCATGGAATAGATTTTTTATATCCTTTAGGATTTGGAACCAAACAAGTAGGTCCTTCTTCAGGACAATGTCTCTCTCTATGCTCAAAATGTCTTGTACTCCTTAACTTCTTTAGTTGTTTATCATTGTCCAAACAAGGTATATAATCAGCGCCTGTTGTTACATTACAAAGCTGCCATATATATCCATATATATTATCTTTACCCAATTCTTCTTTTCGTCTCTCTTTCTGGTTTTCTGATTCAGTTGCTTGAGTAGACCAAGATTTCTTCGACTCCTTGGATTCTTTCGGTATTCCTGCAGAAGCCCCACCCCCAAGAATTGAACTTTCAGCCGAGTTCGTCTCAGTTGGTGACTTATCCTCCTCTGTTGTGTGTTGTTGAGTTTTCTTCTTCTCTACGGATTTTTCCGATTTTTTATCATCATATTGTTTTTGTTGCTTTTCTTTTGGCTGTTTTTGTTGTTGTTGTTGTTGATCTTCTTCTGATACTTCATTTTGAGATCCTCTAGAGGTAGCGGTTTGGATTCCCGCATCTTCTTGCAGTTGCTGTTGTTGTTGCTCTTCATATGATTTAGTATTTTGTGATTCTTCTTGTTGTTGTGATTCTTGGATGTTTGATTCTTGATTCTGAGGTTCCTGTGAAGTTTTAGTTCTACCGTCAGCATTTTCTTGCTGCTGTTGTTCTTTTTGTGAATTTTCACCATTTTCAGTTGCTGTGCTGCTTTGTTCTTGATTTCCATTGCTGCTTCCTTGCTCAGCTTCAGAAATTTCACCATTTTCAGTTGCTGTACTGCTCTGTTCTTGATTTCCATTGCTGCTTCCTTGCTCAGCTTCAGAAATTTCACCATTTTCAGTTGCTGTACTGCTTTGTTCTTGATTTCCATTGCTGCTTCCTTGCTCAGCTTCAGAATTTTCACCATTTTCAGTTGCTGTACTGCTTTGTTCTTGTTGCTCAGTTTCAGAATTTTCTTGCCTACTTGGATCAACTTGTTGTCTCTGAGTTAATGTACTCTCCTCAGATACCTGACTTGGTCACTAAACAGGTTAGCTCAATCCGTACACAGCAATTAGTTAAAATAACAACACACGCAAAAGGAAAGGAAAAGTAAGGTTAGAATAAACGCATTTCAACCTTTCCACTCTCAGGTGTTTTTATAATTCAGTTTTTTTTTTTTTTTTGTTCAAAATGATAAATATTCATTTATATATATATTAAAATTCATAGAAAAATCCATTATTTCGATTTTATGAAAATTCAAATCTCACTTTAAGTAAATTATATTATTCCTCCATTCCTTAATAATAGTCTTAATAGAAAGAGATACATAAATGAATATAAGTTATAAATTACTTTCGTAAATAATTTATAATATTCTAATAATGTGACTATTACGTTCATATACAGAGAGTATGATTTTTTTCATATAATAACTTGGGGTTTCAAATACATTTAAATGCTAATATTTGTATACAATTTCATTATCTCTTATATTTATATAATTAATAAAGATGTAGTGCAGAATAATAACTTCATTACCAGAAATTTTAAAGGAAAGAAAAAGAAGCAAAAAGAAAAAAGAAACGGGAAAAGGATACCTTAGCCTGTCTTTCTCTCTGCTTCTCCCGGTCTTCACTGGACCTTTTCCCTTTCAATTCCTGTGAATTCTCTTCACCACCAGATTCTTGTTTTCCATTACTACTTGGCTGATCACTATTGGTTTTAGGATCATCATCAGATTTTATAGCATCAGCAGGAAGATTCCCTGGATTATCTTCATAAACAGGTTGGTCTTCTTTTTTAATACTACTGCTTTCATTATTTTGGTTCTCACGAGAAGAAGAAATGTCAGTATCCTCGACAACCACATTGGCTGCCACCGGGGTGACCTTGCCGGTGCGGGTGGTGGTTTGTGGTGATGGAACTACGTTGTTTGAGGTGAGCATCCATACGCCTATAACACAAACTGCTATAAATGTTATAGTGGTAATGGTTGATGCGTAGGAGGAAGAAGATGAAGAAGATGATGAGGTACGCTTACTCGTACGAGACCTGCCTAAAGGCATTGTTATGGATTTTGGGTAGAAAATAAGGAGAGAGGAGAGAGTCTATGAAATGAAAGTGAGATTTTGTTAAGCCAAAGGAGAGGTTTTAGGAGCAATAAAAGTTGATTAAATGATAATGAATTTTTCTATTCTAATGTTAGAACTTATCAAAGATCCTTACGAGTCGGATAAGGAAATTTGTTAAAAAAAGTTGTATCATCGATATCAAAGGAGAGAGTCGGATAAGGAATTTTTATTTTTATTTTTTCAATGAATTTTACTTTTGTTTTTCACATTGTTCCATGACCAAAATAACATGACAAGCTATATAAAAATGGATCTCCTCTTAACTCACTAAATTTATGAAAATTCTTATAGTTAAAAGGATCCGAATTCGAAATCTCTCACATTTCAAATAAGTGACACGTCAAAGAAGTCTATCTATTTATATTATACTATACCATATAAATGTGGGAATAGAGAATAATAGGATTTTCAATAGCACATTTGACGAAATTTCAATATCCTAAAATAACTGTATTTATGACCAATTAAAAAATTATATTTCATTAATTAATTACGTAAAATTAATTAAAATTATTTTTTAATAAATATATATATATATATATATATGATAATGATACATTTGAAAATTGTTACATTTTATTTTTTAAAATATTTTGATTTTAGTTTAATTATAATTTAAAATATTTTATTTAGAAGAGAGATAAAAAGATAAAAAAGTATTTTTTATGTTTGTATAATTTAATTTTTATATATTGATTTCTGACTTAATTTCACTTTTGATCCCTCATATATAAATACTATCACAGTGTCGTCTCTCAATTTTAATTTATGACAGTAAAATTCTTAAACATTTATTTGTGTAACAGTAAAGTGAATTTGACCTAATTTTTTATGATACAAAATCGAAAAGCCAATGTGAACATCCAAATTAACTTATTTTGTCTTTTAACATGTTCATGTGTGCTTCTTACGCTGTAAATTTGTTTTTACCAAAATTCTATCTCCTGTGTTAACTGTCCTTGAAATTTATAAAAAAACCTTTTTGTTATTTTTTTCTTTTTCTCTATCTTTTTTAATGATTTCTTTATGGGTGTATAGTAGCTTGTGTCAATTTCACTTAATGAGTTTTCTTTTCTCCTAAATTGTAAACATTTTAATCTATTTAAAAAATATTTATGTCAAATTATTTTTTAAAAATATATATATATATAATTTAAGATAGATCAATGAAACATATGTGCATTTTTACTCCATTAGCAAATATATTTACACCTTCTCATTTTATTTATTTTTTATTTTTAAAATCATACAGTAAACTTTATCTTGTTTTGTTTTACCAAAAGATCAAATAAATTGAAAAATGGTATATATCCTCCTGCGTAGTCTGTCCATGTCAATTTAGCAATAAAAATATTAAAGCGTACTTAATCATGAGCTAAATTATTTATTATCTATCTTAAAAAAAAATTATTTATTACTCATTATATTCTATTCTAGGAATGGAATAAAGTTTTTGTTAGTTTGGATATTTACTTTTATTTTTATTAAAAAAAATTTTATAAATTAATTTGAAAGTAAGTAATTAAAATTTTAGTTAATAAATATTTAAATTAATTTAATATATAAAAATAAAAAAAGATAATAATAGAATTGAGTGAAGTTTTTACTGTAGTATGATAAGAGCTGAATATAAAAACCTTTAGGAGAAGTTTAAGTCTATTGGTTACTGTCTTTTTTATTACCATTTTGAAAATAACATCATAATGACTATTAAGCTTAAAATCTTGAGGGTTGGAATCTGAACAAAGTAAGCATTTTACTTTAAAAATAAAAATTATATGTTCTTCTAGTAAAAAAAAAAAAAAGAAATATATATATAAATAAAAAATTGAATGATAACGAATAACAAATATATATAAATATATAAAAATAAAAGCATATTTTTTTAAGTGTCACAATATGAAAATATTGAAGCGTCGAGGTGGCAAAAGAAATAGTTTCCATGTGCTATGTACCCAAAAAAAAAAAAAATAATGGTTCTCGTGTTATTTTTTAATTTTATTCTTTCAATATATACATTAATTGAGTTAATATTAATATTAATATCATTAATAATATTTAATATTCTTCAATTTTTTTAATAATTAATTAAATAATTAAAAATATATTAGTACTATTTCATATAATTTTCAGTTTCCTTTTTTAATTTAATAATATTAAATGATCATTTTTTAACCTATTATAATATCAAAATATTGAAAGTTTGAGGTGACACAACAAATAATTGCTAAAGTGTTAAGTTTGTAAGGAAAAAGATTTTATGTTATTTTCTAATTTTTTAAATTTAGATATTAATTGAGTTAACATGAATATTAATATCATTAGTAATATTAAATGTCGTTCAATTTTTTTCAATAATTAATTAAATAACATAATATTACTAATATATTTCAAATAATAAAATTTTTCATTTTTTCTTAAAAAATAATGAAATTAATACAATTATTTTATAATATTATCATTAAGTTAGAACTAACATTAATATCATTAATAATATTATATATTCTAATTTAATTAATAACATTATATATTCTTTCAACTGTTTCAATAATTAAGTAAATAAGCAATAACACCATTAACCTTATTTCAAATAATACAACATTTTAATCTCTTTTCTTAATAATTAATGAAATTAATAATATTATTTAACAATTCAATACCACAAATTTCAAAATTATTCTAAAAAATTAAAAACTAAAACTTATATGATGTTGTTAATTATTTAAAAAAAAACTGAAGAATATTTTTACTAATGCAATAAAATTATTGTTTGTTATAAAAAAAAGTAATCGAAAAGATTTTTTAATAAAATTAGAAATAAAGCTCAATTTGATTTCTGAACTTATTTAGTAGGATTGTAAAGGTCAATTTTGACTTTTTGGGCCAATTTAACCCTTCAATTTATATAAAATGATTAAAAAAATTAAATTTCACTTTTTAGGTCAATTCAACACATGAACTTATTTAAAATGATTAAAAAAGTATTTGACATTTTGAGTCAATTTAACCTCTAATTCTTTATTATACTTATAATGTGAAAATCATTATATAAATATTTATTAAAACTATATTTAGGATCGAGCTAATTAATTTATTAAAAAATTAATTAATTATAAAATATAGAAAAATGATATATAAAACTCTTTACCTTAATGATTTTGAATTTGTAAAAACTATTAATTTAAATATTTTAAAATTGACCTTTACTGCTGAGTTATTGCTTATGAAATTATTTTCATATTGAATAAATTAAAATTATAATGTTTGTTAATAAATTTATTATATTTTAAGAAATGATGTTTTTATGGATTTTAAATTTATATTTATAATTATTAAAAGGTTTGATATGAGTGTTCTTAATGTAGGACAAAAAGAGATAAAAAGTCAATCATATTAAATTAAATCAATTATTTATTTACAAAAATCAAAACAAATTCAATGGTTAAATTGGCCAAAAAAGTGAAATTAGATCCTCTTAATCATTTTATACAAGTTCAACGGTTAAATTGATCCAAAAAGTTAAATCTGACATTTTTTATCCTACTAAACAAATTTAGGGGCCAAATTGAGCTTTATTCCGATAAAATTATCATAGAATTATTAATTATTGAGTTCAATTAGTGCATATAAGTAATTAAAGTTTATGTCTTTTAAGACTTTGAACTTAACAATATACAAATATTATATTCATAAAATATTATTTGAATTCTAAAACAATATAATAAATTGCATATTTCACTGAGTAGATCCGAAATACAACACATTGATGAATATAACTGGAGACTAAAATTAATAAGTAATATTTAACTTAGAAACCATTTTAATTATTAGTGTTATAATAATTTTATTTTAAAAACATTGATCCTTAACATTCTAAATGGTGAATTTTATTGCCTGGACCGGGTCTATGGCTATTGGTTATAGATCAAATTAATGACAGCAAAGATTCTTTAAAAAGTATTCTAATTTTATCATTTTTTTTCTCGATGTATGATCAGAAATACCCTCGTTTCAATAAAAAAAAAATTTCTCGTTGGTTTGAACTATGAATTGAATCATGGGTCCAATCTATATAAAATTTTTCCATGAATAAAAATGTCATTTTAGGGTGCTTTCACGAAAAATTAATCGAGCATAATATTATCTGTCTCTTTTACTAATTCAAGTTGTAGCATGGCGGTGGCGGCAATGGACTGGGTGGGGGGTCTGGCTTTGGTGGTGATTTTGGTTATGGAAGTGGTGGAGGGTTTGGTAAGGGTGGCGGTGAAGGTGGAGGTGGAGGTGGTGGAGGGGGTAAGAGTAAGGGTGGAGCAGGTGGTGGATATGGTGGAGGATTTGGAGGAGGAAACCTTGAGTTTTAATTCGTCTCATGTCATGACTGATGCTGTGGTAATAACGTAGCCTGCTTCAGGCAATTTACGTGTAAAATAATTTTACAATAATCTTGACTGCCCGATGATTATTGATCAACCAACATTATTCTTTTTCAAAGAATCAAGCAGTATGATTAATTTGTCTTTTCTTTCAAGAATAAGTTTTAATCTCTCTCATTTACTTAAAACCAAAGAAAATTACATTATTTTTCATATTATTTTACGCAGTAAAAATATTTATCTATATTCAATATACGAATCTATTTATACACCAATCAATTATAAATATTGTTTTGATTCAGATTAGTGTTTCTAATGATATCTTTTTTAAAAAAGAAAAAGGAAAACCTTCTTTTAAATGGAATTGATAAGATTACTAGCCATGATTTATAAGTTGAAGCGTAATAATAAATACTATAATGTTTCTAAAATATTATAATTAATTAAACACTTGATATAAATAGATGAATCTTTTATATCCCACTAATAGTTAGATATAGTGGGAAACATAAATAAAACTCCCTCTACACTACATATAGTGTGGTTATATCCATACTATATATAAGAGTGGAAATAAAGGAAAAAAATGAGATTTTCGATAACACGCTTAATGAAATTTAAAACATTTTAAAATAACATTAATCATAATTAATTAAAAAAATTATATTTTATTATTAATATATTTATAAAATTATTTTTAAGCAAATAATATTTTTTTTACTGAAAGATTTCAAGTTCAAATCTTTTCGACCATAAATATGTTCTTTTATTAATATTTTTTTCTTTACGTTTTGTGATTTGACTAGGTGTACTTTTTCAAAAATAAATTTTCAAATAGAATATATATATATATATATAATTATTTATTTATTAGGTGAGTTTTGAAAGATTTTTATTTTTAATAATAATTTTTATTTTTTTTTGTTACTAAATAATTTATAATTATTATTATTTTAATTTAGTCATTGCAATAATTACATGGTTTATTGCGATAACTACTACCATTTTCTTGATTAAATATAACTATAAATATTAATTTAGAGTTAAAGATAGGGATTGAAAATTGAATAATGACTTGATTTTTTTTATACCTATTAAGATTTTAAAATTTTGCATTTATAAATTAAGGACTAAAATATTAGCTTTAGAGATTAAATTGACTTTTATTCTAAGACTACTTGATTATATAAAAACAGAATTAAATGCATAAGAAACATTATAACAAATAGTTTATACATTAAATTGTATATAAATTAACTACTTATATTTATTTTAATCTAAATAAAATTTATACTTTAATATTATATAAATAAAAAATAAATATATAACGAGCATAATCAACATATAATGCACATAATGTAAAAAACTAATATATATAAATATATGGACATGGTTACATACAAATTGCTGGAAATGAATTGCAATTTTTTTCACCAAATCAAAAATCTTAAGCCCACTAATAACATGGGTATTGATCCATAAGACAAAGTGAATATAATAAAGGCAATGAAAGCCCAGTTTAGAGGAGAGAAATGTTGACCCAAAAGTCCAACTAACATTTCTAATTGAAAGGGCTTCCCCCTCTAATAATATGTGGAAATTATAGATTAAAAAAACCCTAAAATCATGTATATATAGTGGAGAATTTATTGTGTATTAGTGGTCCATTATTAAGTGAAGCACTCACCTAATACATAACATGACCCATCTAAGTGAGTTTTATGTTGGAGAAAGTGAAGGCAAATGTTGAAATTGGCAAACCCCCAACCCCAACATGGACCCTAATATAGGGCACCCCTTGGCCCCAAATTTTTGAGTTTGGATATGTTGGGATGATTTGGGTCTACAACAAAACAATAATAAATACTTCATTAGGAATATAAGGTTAGGGTTTAGACAACATTATTGCATTCCAAATGTTTTGTTGTCCCTATAACCTGTTACCAGATGTTGGGAACATATGTTTCCTATTTCAATATACTCCTTCGGAGGACTTTTTCCTTTTTCCTTTTTCTTTTTAAATTTTGAAATTGGAGAAGCAAACTTGAATGTCAAAAACCAATCATGCAACAAAAAAAAAAAAAAACTCATTTTTTACTTTGATTACGGTTTAACTCACATTCAAGCTTTCTCCGTTGCTTTCAAATTATTTTTCTTTTTCAGTTGATGGAGAGGAGAGAAATTTTATATAGATGCCTTGGAACCTTTCTAAATCAATTATCAGTTTATGATTAGTGCTTCAAATTCATTTGAAAAAGAGAATAATTTGCAGTAATTGGAAATGACAGATGACCAAAAACACAGAAGAAAATGGTCGAGTCACGAGTCACATAATCAAATCAATAAATCAGCAAGCACCGAAAGAGTGATTATGGTGAGTCATTGCAGAGACTGATTGAACTTCCTACTTTATTATTATTACTTCCATACTAATGTCAAAAAGCCACAAAATCTTCCTCAAACATCGCCTCCACTTTAATAATATAACCAATTAATCTTCCACCCTCAGCTTTTTCTTTTTTTTCTTTTTAATATTTTCATTAGGAACAATTGAAATCCACCCATTGATGAAAAATGAATCTTTTTCACCATAAAAGACTTTATAAAATATTATTCAAAGTGAAAAATTACTTTTATTATGTAACCCCCGTGTAGTGTTCTTCCTGTGCATTAAACATCTTATTATCATCAAGAAAATGTATTTAACATTTTACATCCCAACCTAAATCCATCAAGTGAGGTATTCTCTCCCAAACTTACAACTTGTGTAGTAATATATAATAGGTGAAAAAATAGTTTATACCCAAAAATCTAAACTCGCCATGGATACAAGTTTTATATTACTTAAATCTACGATTGATGAATCTAAAACACATTGAAAACTCAAAAATACCCGCTTTACCTTCGATGAGACGAAACTCTTAAATAAAGGACAGTCCCATATTAATTTTGCCCCACTTTCCATCCTCTGTCTAAGCCAGGGAAAAAGAAGAGCAGCGATTGGCACTTACAACTTTCTGGTAAAGAGGGGAAACAAGAACTTGCAGTCATCTCAGTCTTCTAATTTTAATTTTTTCTTTTAAAAAAAAAAAAAAAAAAATTCTTTTACGCTGTTGTTGTTTACTGAAGGTCAATGCTTCCCAGTTGCTCATCCAGTCTGTCTCCTGCTTTCTCACAAGTAGAATAGGGCTCACTTATAACGGTAAAATTGAGCAAAGCAAAGCAAATGTTCAAGCTGAGCAATTTTAATTTTGTTTTTTGGATAATTGGACCTGCTTCGTTTCCATTGGGGACCACGCCAATTATGCCCACAAATTACTATATCCATTAATATAATATAGTACTGTAGATTCCTATGAGTCTGCCCTCACTCTATGCTACTCCACAGCTGAAATTGCCTAAAACCCTATTTTATTTTTTTAATAATAATAACACTGCCCTAATACAATAACAAACCCTAGTTAGTATTCTATTATCTTCCCTATGCTCATGACTTCCACAGACAGAAAAAAATAATCTCTCAAAGATGCTTAATGATTGATGTTGCTCTCTCTGGCTGAGTTTTTTTTTAGCATATACTTCCAAATCAGAAACAGCCAAGAAACTACATATGTAGCAGTTACTCCATCACAGTTCTTGATTCTATTTTTGCTCATCAAGCATGCAGTAATAACTGTGCATGGTAAACGTGGCAGACCTCCAATCAAAGACAAGCATCAATTAACAAAGCTTTGACCACTAATTATAATTAAGGTTCGTAAACCCCCCTTCCCTACTTAGATTTCAAAGTTTTCTTTCATTTTTTATACATTTTTTTGTTCTCAAGTGTTCTATATATTATCTATACAGAGTGAGATTTGCTTTGTTGTTCTCTGCGTTGGTTAAGAAAACATGAGAATCCGAGCGAAGTGGAAGTTCCTGAGCAAACAATTCAGGAACTTACACTTTTCTTTATACAAGCAACATCTCTGTAGCGTAGTATAAGCATGGCGAATATTTTTGGCATTGGGAAAGGGATGGGATATGATACCCACACTCAAGTGTTTGATTGGGTTTAGCTTTACCATATTGGATTTCAGTTCTGGCTTTGTACTGGCATAGTGCTTTCACATTTGCTTCCACTGAAACTACATAATATACAAAGAGAAAATATGCAGAAAAAATAATTTAAACAAACAAACTTCCCATTCATATATATTAGAAAAAGAAAATTTTATCAATTGGTGAAAAGCATTAGCTATAGAACCAGCTCTTTACCAATTAGTACATTCAAACACATTCTCCGTAAAAGTAAAATTAATTGCAAGCTGAAATTTCCACCATTCTTATTGAAAAACATTCCCATTACAACAATAAGGTAGTAGATGGTTCAACAAATTCAGGGAATAAGCATATAAAATAAAATAACGATCATAAAGCATTTAGTAAAAGATATGGTTCTTGTACTTGGATTATAAGATCGAAATGGAATAAGAAGCGAAATGTTGGATTATGACATCAATCACTCATACACCTGATGCATTTCTAAACTTTAAATTTAAGAGGCCTAAATGCAAATATTTTAAGCTTTCAACTTAAAGATTTAACCAGCTTACCCATCCAACTTACTTTCAAAGATGTTATATTTCTAAGTGTGTCACTGAAAAATATGCTAAACCTTCAAACTGAAAAGCATATAGTAAAAACAGATGCAGACACGGGAGGAAGTTCTGCATGTGGAAAACATCAAACTAAATACATTATAGAACAAGAAGTAACCAAGATTACCAATTTTCCAATAATGTAAGCACCAAAATGAGAAAAAAAAAAAAAAAAAAAGGAATCATGCTATGCTTCATAGTTATGTAGCTCCACTTTCCTTAAATAACATGCTAATGTATATAAATACGAAAGAAAATTGCATCAAACGGTTAACAAAACAATTTGCTGCTCATTGGGGTTTATTTTGCATGATTTCTGCAATTTTTGCAATGTACTTGCATCACATTCATGGCCACAAAGACATACTTTTGTCTTATTGTTTTTTTAATCATGTACTTTTTCCGTCTCATACATAATGTGGCAGACCAACAACATACTTGTTTATTTCAATGGGGGCATGTGATGGGCTTTTACTAAATTATTATACATACTTTAAAAGAGACATTACTAATAAGTATCACAATCTAAATCACAAAAGGAAAAAGGAAGATGTTCATGATGCTTCCTAATGCAAGTAAATACTGCAATTAATTTCCAGTGAGTTTTGATTCAGCGATATTAGAATGCTCTTCAAAACTATAAGATTGCAAATTCAAACCCAAAAAAAAAAAAAAAAAAAAAAAAATAGTTCAATCAATGTGAACAAATAACTCATATCAAATGACAAAACAATTTTTTTTTTTTTACTATTAATTGTGAATGTATTATCCTGAAAAATTATGTGTTTTAAAGAAACAATTAAACTACATTGCAAATGCTTTCAAGAATACATCATTATACATGTCAAATCATAAATATTTTGTTTTTTCCCTTAGCCAAGACTTCATTATTACTATCTTCATCATTATTACTCTCTTCACTGTTACTATATTCCTATATAAAGGTTTTCAGCCAAAGTAGAATAGCAGAAAAAAAATACTAAATAAGCAAATGATGTACTGTGCTGGTGACAGACACAACAACCCTGCTCAATTATAATTTTTTAAGTAATTTATATAACAAGAACATTTAAAACAAGTAAATAGATGCATCCAATAAATTTTCCACAGAAAGTATGTTCCACTGAAATCAAGCTTAGATTACACAGTTTACATATAGTAGAAAATTCATTTCCAGTTATAATATCTAGCCAAACTGACTTATAATGCACCTTTAACTTTCCAAACCAAGTGTAGATAGCCAATATTGGCTCAAAATGACAAAAACAAATTAATATTTAACAGAAAGGTCTTTTTTTAATTACTTCATACAAGAAAATGAACACATTAAAGACAACGAAATCTTACTTAAACAAAAAGAAAATGTATCCATCTGAAGAGGCAGAAGCTTGTGGTTTCTATTTGATCTTAGTTGATGTTGCAGTACAAAAACTAAGCCAGTGCAATATGACAAATCTACATTTAATAGGAAAGATACAGAATGGATGTGGGTAGTCTCAATAGGTGTCGGCAATATCGAAAACAAACTGTTTACACCGAAAAATAATAGTATTAGCAAAGAAACAACCATTTTTCAAGAAACAAAGACTTCTTTTTTTCTTCTTATTGGGAGGAGAGAAATCTTTTAGGTGCAGAGACTATATATATATATGATGTATATTAATTAAAGGAAGAGGACATGTTTTGGGTCAGATGGTTTGTAGAGTAAGGAAAGCTTCTCAATCTTTCAGTTTCGTCACTTGATCCAAATTTTCACTTATTAAGAAACATTAATATAACCATATGAAAATCACATCAACTCTACATATATAACAGTAGGTGTACATATAAATAACATGTTGCAGGTGCATTAAACAAGAGTAGTTGACGAGTAATATTTCCATTTTTATCATCAAAGTCACATCTTTGCATGTCTATTCTAGTTAAGGAGCTCAAGAAACAAAAAAAATAATAATAACAATATTGTAATAATAAGTATTCACATGAGCATGTTT
Source organism: Jatropha podagrica (assembly GCA_947857235.1). Classification (NCBI taxonomy): domain Eukaryota; kingdom Viridiplantae; phylum Streptophyta; class Magnoliopsida; order Malpighiales; family Euphorbiaceae; genus Jatropha; species Jatropha podagrica. The sequence goes on from CANUEP010027650.1 coordinate 37,361, forward strand.
TATTTATTTTGTTTAATTAAATTCTGATCAGTACTATCTTACTAAGACCATTTCAATATGAGTTTGCAAAGGAACATTTACGATTGTGAACTTGTTTTTCAAGGAAGAGGGAAAATTTTAATTTAAAATAATAATTAATTAATAATGTTATATAATAACAATATCACATGAGCATGTTTTGCTTCTTTTAATTAATTAGGCTTAATCAGCAACCTTACCATTGTAAAGCCATTTCAAAACAGAAATTATTTATTTGCGAACATGTTTTTCAAGAATGAGGGGGAGAGAGAGAGAGAGAGAGAGAGAGTTCTTTTCTTGTTTCAATTTTTCTTTGAGTTACCTTTTGAACTAGAATGATCTCTCATGCATGGCTGGACACTGCCCATACCGCGTTAAGAAAAATGTTGTCGTCTTAGTAGTTTGTCCAACCATAGAAGAAACCATTTCAAACCGGCAAATTTACGGGTAAGCAGGGAAAAAGCACCTTCCAATATCAATATGCTACAACTAGCTAGCTAGTGTAATGCAAATTCAACTCAAACAGACAAAAAATTATATAATAATAACAATAATAGTAAATTTAGAAAAGAAAATCAAGAAACAGCCACATACTACACTACACTACACTATACGCTACATGCTTGTACCAACACAACTTTAGAAAGAAATAAATCAAGAATTAAAGAAATCAAGAAATCAAGAACCAAGAAAGAAAGAAAAATATGAATAACTTAAATTTAGGCTTTGAAATTTGGACGAGAACAACAACAACAGCATGTTCTCCATTTCTCTCTTTCTTTTCTTCCTTTTTTTTCTTTTTTTATTACTATTATTTTTCATGATCTTGGATTTGGGAAGAATTGCGTACCAGCAATGAAAGTATTGAGTGGAGTTGGGTATAGAGAAGATGCATCCATAAAAGCAGCTGCACTAGATGAAGCGGATGTTACACCACCACCACCTGCAGTAGGAGATATTGCAGCTGATGACGCAGAGACAGTACCAGCTGTAATTAAATTTAACGGTTGAACCCCACCGCTACCACCGCCGGAGGAAGTCTCACCAGCTGGAATATAAGAGCTTTCAGGTCCGTGATCATATAAAATCCCTTTAAACACATGGCCTCCAATATTAACAGCCGTCTGATATGCGTATTGATCATCATTTTCATCAATGCCACTCACTCTAACGCAGCGAAATGTAGCTGGAGAACTCACTTCTGCTGGAAAATTCCCAACTTCCAACCCTAAACCAAACAAAAACAACTATTAGAGCGCGTACAAATATATGAGATTAGAAATGGGTTTTTTATTTAATTATATTTTATGTGATTTATAAGAAATAAAATGGGATGTTACATAGAAAATATATACACACTCACGCGCAAAGAGGGAGAAACAGTTTCTTCCCTGTCAATCCCGCTCGTCAGAAATACTAAAAAACAGTCTTCATTTTTTTTTTTTTTTTCAGGAAAAGAAACAGAAAAGCTGATGGGTTTACTATGGAAGTCGATTTCATTACACGCAATAGATATGGTGTCTCGTTCCCTTTTCTTTTGTTTTCTTTTTATTTATTTTTTTAGATACTTGTAACAAAATTCTTCTTTTAAAGGAGAGTCAATCACTGGAACTGTGAGTTGTTGGTGTCATTGATTTGGCAGAGAGAAATAAAACAAAACTAAACGAGAAAGAAAAGGAGAAAAGAACCTGTAGTGTAGTTTGAGGGTAACCGAGTGCAGGCAAGAGAAGAAGAAGTGGGATTTTCTCTATGTCTTTTAGGATTTTGATCCCCGCGGAGCTGCAGTTGCTGCTGCTGTTGTTGTAACGCCGCGAGTTGTTGTTGTCTCTCGCGCCGTTTAGAAGCAGGAACCCAGGTGCTTTTTACATGGGTTTGACAATCAAAGCCACGGCTTTTACAACAAGTTCTACACCGCATGTGTACACAATCTTTCTTTGCTTGGTTACCGCAATCTTGGCAACTCATTCCTCCACCACCACTACCACCACCTGCTCCGCTGATAGACCTCATCATCATAAAAGCTGATCTTGATGAAGACTCATCAGAAACGTTGATTGAGCTTCTACTGGGTCCTACACCTAACCCAGCAGCTGAAGAGTAAAGATCTTGATTCTGGTGGTGGTGTTGGTGTTGGTGTTGGTGTTGGTGGTGGTGGTGGTGGTGGTGGTGACGGTGATGAAGAAATTCTTGTTGTTGCCATAGCTCAAAAGTTGTACCTTTGTAAGGAATGTCTTCATTTTTGTACCAAAACCAGCTCTCTTGTGGAATTTCTGTTGGTGGGTTGTTATTATGTTGGTCGTCCTGATTACTTCCTCTACCACCACCTCCTCCACCACCACCTAATGAGAACAACCCAGCCATTTCTCTTCCTGTAAACCTGACCCAATCCTCAATTTTGACAGAAAATCCATATCAAATACGTCGCTATCTGGGTTTCGCTTGTCTTCGAAACCCAGATTATCAAATGGGTACTCCTCTTTCTGAATTCTTATTATTAATAACTCTAGAAATTCTCTTATTGCAAAAAAGAAAGAGGCGTAATCAAATTTTCTTAGAATTCTCTATATTTCCTCTTTAACTACAAATCTGCACACTGATATTCAGTTTTCTCTTCTGGTTTTGATGGTGGATAAATTGAGGCAGCCAGCTAGTAGTAACTAAAAAGCAGCTAGCTAGCGTTAATCGCGCCTTGAATTCTCTTTGCTTTTCTTCCTTTACTTGACTGCGTTGGCGTTGGCGTTGGTGTTGGTGTTGGCGTTGGAGTAGAGAGAGACCATTAAATTCTAAGAAACTTCTCACTCTAAAAACTCTGCAACGCCGCCATAGCCACTGTCTCTCTACTGTTAACCCAATTTAATTCTCTCGCAACCCATCATCCATCCTCTTCTCTCTCTCTCTCTCTCTCTCTCTCTGTCTCTCTGTTGCAGTGCTGACCCTTTTAGCTTCTCTGTCTGAGCAATGCCTCGTGTCTCTATAACAACAACGAAAACCAGAAATAAAAAAGAAAAAAAGGAAAAAAGAAAAAACTAGTCTCTCTTCTCTCTCTTTCTTCATTGGCTATGGACGTCACGATCTCATCTCTATCTCTCAATCAGAACGAACGATCTCTCATGCTCATCGAACGGTTCTTTTCTCTGCCACGTGTTCATCCTCCAACTTTTTCCCTTCTTTCGTTCCTTTGTACCGGAAAACCCGCTAACTTTTCTTTGCCCTTTTAATTTATTCTATCTATTCGTTTTTTCACGTACTAATTTTAATTTATCACGTTAATCACCCCCCAAAATAAATAAATAAAATTTTTACATACACGTAATGATAGACTAACTAATGCTTGTATAAAGTTAAAATTGAAATGAGATAGCAATAATCTATCTTTGTTAATTAGAATTTTCGAGTTCAGTTTTGGATATATAGCCTTTTGGAGTTCAGATTTTTTATTTGGCTAAAACAATTATGTTGTAATTTCTGAATTTAATCATTTTTTATTAATTATGAAATTTAAATCATTTAATTATATTGTAATTTTGTGAATTTTGTTTCTAGACTAATTTCACATTCTCTGAATTCAAACAACTCTAAGAAATAAATATTGTTTTTACATATTAAATGAATCCATTTGGTATTAGAATTAATTGATAAATTTTACAAATATTTATTAATCTTTTATGATAAATAATTTTTAATTAATATTTTATTAAAATAGCAAATACAAAACCTAACTTTTACTTTAAAATTCTAAATTTATTGCGTAAAATTTTGTTGTCATCGTCCAAATAATTACGTCAATAATAGTCTGATTTGGATTTAAATAATACAAGTAAAAGAAGTGACATTGAAAAGGATTTATTTATTATTTGATTTTCTTTTTTTAGACCTTTTCCTTTTTTATTTTATGCGAAAGGAAAAAGTTTAACAATATTTACTTCGAGCTTGAGGGTGTAGCTGTAAGGCATAGTCTTATTATACCCTTATCCATTGTTTCAACCCCATATGCCTATGTTTTAGGGTCTCTCCATACTCAATATTTGTTCATTTTCTCATTTCATTATTATAATAATAATGATTCAACATTTTAAATTTCGGACTCACATATTTATTTTTTTCTTGTATCGGGGAACTGATATGTGAAGAATTTAATTATTTTTTTCTCCATACTCAATATTCTTTTGGATTTGTCATTATGCTGGCCATGCAAATAATCTCACGCCAAATCTTTTGGTAACATTTTTGTTTTGAAACAGAAATTTAATTATTTTATTAATTTTAATACAGTAGATAGATTTTGGCAGTGAAAAAGAGGAGTATTTTATCGAATTCTTAAATAAAAATAGTAATCATGTTTTATATATGTCTTGTGCCGGTATAGGGGGACACAGCGCCACCTCCTCGTACTTTTTATTATTATCACTATTATATTATAAATAGCAAAATAATATTTATTAAATATATAAATCAACTTCTTGAAAAGTAAATTACCCTCGATTTACATTTACAACAAAGATTATATTTATACATAGAAAGAAGGGTAATATTGTGATTTCAAAGATTGTATTCTAGCTTACATTCCATTATCATGAACAGTACAGTTGAATAAAAAGGAATGATGAACAATAAATACAGTTACTGACCCCGCCGGCCTGCAGTAGCCATGTATTAGGCCTATTGATACTGATCGTAGTCTCTGTCTACCTAACTAATGCCCATCAAAACCAAAATATTTGTGGTTTTAAATTGATTTCATGGCCTGACCAAAGCATGTCCTAAGTACAATTCCATCTTAATGTGGAATTTGCTTTGTTTCCATTTAATATTTTTTTATTAAACTTATTTTTTATTTCATAATTAATTACAATACTTTACACTAATTTGTTCATTACATTATTTACTAGGGTTTAATTATTAAGATTAGCATGAAAAAGGTAATTTTTGAATGTCTAAGTCCAATAGCAGAAAAGTGAGTTAAGCTGAAGAATTAATTTCCATTACCAACCAAATTTATTAATCAATACTTTCAACTTTTAATGATTTATCATTTTTAATTAAAGAAAGACCTATTAGACGATAACCGACAGAAATTGCTAATAGTTAATGGCTAATCGTTATTAGCGATTAGTTGATAAATATCAATTTTTCGAAGAATTTTGATAATAGGTGATGTTAAAATATAAAATGACTAGTTAAGAGTATATTTATTTTTATGGGTGAATATATTATTTTTATTTTAATATATTATATAAATAAAAATATTAATTAAGTTTTTAAAAATGAGAATTGATAAAAATTATTAAGTTTAAATAATTATAATAAAATGGGTGATAAAAAAATATTAATTTAGAAAAAGATTATTAGTAATTATTTTTATCAAGTTAACATCCAAATATAATGTAAATACAATGAGCTACTGGCTAATATACAAAAAAAAAAAAAGCTTCAAAATGTAATTTACGGATAGAATAATAACTGTTTGACATTTCTATCCACTATTAGCTATTGATTAAAAAGCTTACTAAACACCTACAATCAAATATGTAAAGTCATTTTTTTTACAACTATAAACTATAAATGAGGTAAATTCGAGCTTATTTAGGTTCTGTTGTTTATGCGGAGTAACTTACTTTTGAATATTTTGTAAGAAATTATTTTTTTTTAAAAAACATTTTTTAAATACTATTTTTTTATTATTTATTTGTAATATTAAAAATTAATTAAAACATATTAAAATCTTTAACCTATAAGACCATAAAAATATTTATTATAATATAAATGCCATATTTTAAAAGCTTTATTATCAAATATGAGAAAAAAAATAGTAAATTCGGTGAACGATAGCCAATAATGATGACCGTAATAATAAATATCAATGATTAACAAATTAAAAAAAAGTTATAAAAAGTTTTGCTTTTTTAAAATGATAATTCGTTTTTTTATTTTCTTTTGATTAAAAAAATAATTTTTGTTAACTTATTTTCTAAATACTCTAAATAATAAAAAATATTTTACGAAAATAAATAAAAGCTTAGAATTTATATGAACTTATTTCAAACTCGACTATGTTAAGTATATCGAACTCAATTATTTGTAAAATCGATTCAACTTCAGCTTATTAAAACTCGACTTGATTAAGTTGAAGCGGCTGTTTTATATAATAAATCTAAAAATGCAACATTATTTAACATTTTAAAAGATTAATTTGAAAGTAAAACTTGCAGCTTTAAAAAATTGAAAAACGTTATATAACCTTATAGAATTAACATAATGACGGACTTTAATATAATACTAATACAACATAACATAATATTTTGGTCTATTATTTTTGAATATTAGTTAATATTTCTTAATTTAATAATACACAAATCATTAGTACTTGATAGCCACTTTTGCTGTCATTTAGGAAGAGAACCGGGAAATGGTCAACGACCATCGAGAGCAAGGATTTGACTCTCTTTCCCTCTTTGTCTCCACATAAACCTATATCCACATCCTATGGGACCTACATTCTGGTGGGACAAAGTGCTAGCGTGGCAATGAACATCTAACTAAGTAGGATCCACTTTCAGACCAATGGAATACTGGTATGGTCTAATGAAGTGACTACTTTAGTTTGGTTCCGAGTACTAATCTACTACTTGCCTTTGCATTGAATTGTAACATTGGATGCTGCTTCTGCCTCTTAGGGTGGAAGCAGGCAAGTCCTTCGTGCGGCTTCAATCCATTCGACGAGAATATATATAATTATAAATAAATTTGAAATAGCATATAAATAATAAAATTATTATTCGTAATAAATATAAATATAAATTATTATTAAACATATTTTTTAGTGTGAACATAAGATAACAAAGAAAATAGATATAAAGTAATAAATAGTGCAAAAAGTGTATAATATCAAATTTTTAATTATATTAAAATATGTACTTTTTATTCGTAAATGAGATTATCTTGAAGTTTTTCACTAATTCAATACTAGAGATGTTTTGGTAAGATCTCTTGAATAATTTCTTTCTTGCTAAGATTGAATTCTCCAAACTTAATTTTTTTTTTTTGTTGATTGCTTTTTAAAGCGCTTCTCTTTGATTCTTCTAATTTATATATTTGTTAGTATTTAAATGAAAATTTTCTCTCTTTTATTTTTTTGCTATATTTTAATAAAATTAAATCTTTCAATTATATATAATTGCACTTGAGGTAAAAGTTTAAAATTGATTTAAAGGCTAAGTTTTGATAGGGTAAACAAGAAAAATATTGATTATAGGTTTCAAGTTAGTTGCAACGGTTATAATTAACTTAGGATGAATTAGGCTAAAATATGAAGTTCAAATCAAGGGATATTATTAAATTAAAGAGTTCAAATTTAAACTAAAATGTACTATAATAGAAAAACCACTAAATTTCTAACAAGTTACTAAGTTATGATAATTCTTAATTTTGCTTATAATTATCCCAATCATATTGAACTAATAATGTAAAAAGAATAAGCAAAAATTTCTCTTCCTCAACTTAATCTAGCACATTATCTTTAATGTGTGAAATCAAATAATTTTCCAAACTTAAAATCATGCCTCAACACAGAGTGTAAGAATTATTAGATAAACATGAACTAAGAACCTCTTACTACTATTGTATTGAGGAATATAATGAAAATATTAAGGAATATGATGAATTACAATCTAATGGCTAAAAGCTAAAAAAGAGAGAAAAACCAAATAATAAAGCTAAAAATAAATATCTAACATAAACAAACGGTCCAAAATAAACGTAAGGATCAAACTAAAACGCAATCCAAAACTAAAGACATAATATAAACAAGACTAAACTCAAAAATTAGAAAAATGAATAAAATAACAGTACAAAAATAGGAACTCAATCTGTAGGAGGTGGTGGAGGAGGTTGCAATATTTGAATGATCGTCTGGAGTTGTGCATTTAATCCCATGTATTGGTTCTACATTGTGCCAAGATGGAAATAGATGCCTCCATAGGATATATCTAAGCTAGTGAACCAATCAGATATCGTCATTTTCATCCTCTCCATTCAGTTGTAAAACATGTCCATCCTTAAGAGGATGCAAGTTAGCACCTTGTCGGTCTTGGCTTGTGCCTCTGAATGTGAAGAACCTGCACTAAAAAAGGTTAAAAAAGTAGGAGGTAAACCTCCTATGTTAGCTTTCTCACCCTTTTCTATAGCTCCAGTATCTACCTCCTCAATCACATCATCTCCTACTTCAGGTTGTTCATCAACCCCAACCAATTGGAATTTATCTCTATGTCTTACCACCATTCTCATTCTTAATACTACTTCAATATCCAAACGGGTGTTTTTGTCATTATTCAACACTGCATACAGAGATTTATCTGGGTTAAATACCCTGAGGTATTGCTCAATCCTAGTGATAAAACTCTCCATCACTATACTATTTGTGTTTCCCCTTACCACCTTCTTCCATCTCACATTCAATCAATAACCTACATTGAGCCTAATCCTATTCTCAATAGCCCATAAGAAATACAGTTCATTCACTTCTACCAAACCATCACTTTCTTTCCTACCAAAGATTGTGTAGACAAAAAATCTATGGAAATAATGGGAAGCAGAATTTCTCTTATTAGAGGCCTTAAAACCCTTGGAATTACAAGATTAGAAGCCTTTAGAACCCTTGGAATTATAACCACATAAACCCGTAAGTTTTTCCCATGCATTATTTTCGCTAAAACTAGAGGGCACATATGGACTAGCATCTTTAGTGGAAAAACTAAAAATATGAATGAATTCATTATTCATGAATTCATGTTTGCTCTCACTTAGTTGAAAAGATATTTTTGAAATAATATTCACAATGGGATAAATATATGAAGTACACATACTTAAAAATTCGAGGGTTAACGGTGCAAACACGTAATCCTTCATAGTAATAAAATTGCATCCCCAATCTGTTGAATGGTTCAATCATGTCATCTCTCAAACCCACCATACTCAAAGCATGCTCATCAATCAATTTATTTGGCACCATAGGTTTTAAAGCAGAGCATTGTATCTTTCTAGTTATTCTGATCTAGAGAGTGTGAATGGTGGTAGTGGAATTTCCAGTAAAGGTGTGGTAGTTGCCCTCCTTCCTCATTGTGGATTTTGCATAGGAACCGGAGCATTTGAATGTGCTCTAAATGAGGAGGAGGTTCTTTGTCTCTTTGGTGTCATGGTAAGGGAAAGGTTGGTTGTAGAGAAAGAAAGAGAAAAGGAAGAAGAAGGAGAAAAGGAAGAAGAAGATGATGAGTATTTATGGAGTTTTTAGAGAGAGAGAGATTTTGAGAGAAAATAAAATAGAAGTTAGGGTTATTGGAAAAGAAAAATGTACCTTAAAAAAGAGTTGTCGCAGGGTGCCACGAGCGTGGCGTTAGACACGGCCTACTCGTGGAGCCCTCTGCCTCTTAGTTTGCCTCTGCTGGGTACGCCACGGCCGTGTCGTATGCTATGGCTAGGCAATGGCACTCAAAAACACGCCTATGTATGTTACCCTTGAGCCATGGCTGTGGCTTGTGCCACGCCCTACTCATGGAGCCCTCTGTCTCTCGCTCTTTTTGTGTTGGTTACGCCACAGGGCTGTGGCTCCTGTGAATGAGCTTTTTTTGCATTGCACCTCTGCCACAGGTGTGGTCCATCCCAGACCAGCCAGTGGAGTCCGCTAGAAGTCCTTGTAAAAGTCACTTGGACACCACGACCGTGGCAGCCACATTGGCTATTGGCGATGCAAATGGAGGCCACTTCATCCCATTTAAATTTTGGATAGTCCACAAACCTTAGACACTTAATTGTAAATTTTAAAAAGTTCTGTTACTCAATTAATAGTGTTTCCCATTTAACCAATAAAAGAGAAAAAAATAAAAATTCAAACGTTAAATATAAGATTGTCCCCAATTGGTAGTATAAAAGAACAACTTGTATTCAACATAAATTATCAAATCTAGATTATTACATCATTCATATGATAAAATGAGGCTTCCACAAACTACCATCAATCCACATGAAGCCAGAATGCTCCATTGTACTCCTCACATGACAACCTTTACTTTTTGGTATTTCAAAAGTTTAATAGTTTTTATTTGAAAGAAAGAAATGATATGATTTTGAGGCTAAAGGGAGAACAGAGGAAGTTCATAAGTAAAATAACGTGCTAGCATATGTAAATAGCAGTGTGCATTTATTTTCTTCCACATATGCCGCCATTTAAATAGAAATAATATAACATAATGTTTATTAGCTTTTCAATCATCATGGACTCTCAATTGCAAGTTTTAATAAGTTTATGCACTCAATTGTAAATATTTTATAACAAGACGATCATTATGGACTTTTAATTACAGGTTTTAATAAATTTATGCTCTCAATTGCAAATGTTTTTCAGCAAGACACTAATATAAAAAAAGAAGTTAAAACATTAAAATTGTCATTATCCTTTCTATAATATATATTTCTTGATGTAATGGAAAATCCAATAAGCCAAAATAGTATTATGAGCTACATAACAGAGAGTAGTCTTTTCATTGGTTCACTAAATTAGTAAAAATTAGTGTGATAGAAAGGATTTAAATTCGAAACCTCTCACTCCACATTAATGAGAAGATTAATTAGATAACACCTTATTAATTTATCCCTTCTAAAACTAAATGGAATCTAAAGCGACACCTATATGTAGTCAAGGTTCACTCTAAGGCTGTGCATGGTTCTTGGAGATCTGAATCGAACTGTAGACCCAATTCGAAAAGAATTGGAATCGAAAAAGAACCATTTTAAGATCTATAATTGAAACTGGAACAAAAAGAATTTTATGTCTCAATTGTAGTTCTAGTTCTTATTAAGAATCAAACTGGAATCACACTGAACCCGCACCGAATTTAAACTGAGCCAAAGAACCAATTAGTAAATATATAATTTTAATTTTTGGATATATTATTTAATTAAAAATTTAGAAAATTTTTTATTTATTTTTTATTATTTAAATTAAAAAATATATTACTATTTACTAATAAATATTAAGATAATGTACGGCTCCAAGTGTAATTGACTGAAGCACACTTCATTAATTATTAATTAATATTGAATTTGATATTTAGGAAGGAAACTTAAATTTAACTCAATTTTTAAGTTAGACATGCATTTGTTTCTATATAACTTTTTGTATATAGCCATATGTATAATTGTGTAGATTTATTATATATATTAAATTATAAGCAATTATCATTATAAATTTATTCGTATTTTAATAGTATTTTAATTATAGCTTTTTAATCATAGCTTTAGGTTTCATTATTATAACTATTTTATAATTACAACTATTTCTAAACTAATTAATATTTTAATAAGATTATAATTATAATTACAATATTTCTAAAAACATGTATACTTTATATTATGTATAATGTTGTTATAAAAATTAATTAAAATAATTTAATATTATTATTTTTGTAATAACTAATAATTAATAATAGTATAGTTAATTATAATTATAATTTTATATTATTATGATAATTATATTATAGATGAATGTCTTCAATTATCATATACTATAATTTTAGTTTAATATTATAGTCCTTTTACTTTAAAGAATTATGATATCAATATAATTTTTAATAGAGAATTGGAACTGAAACTATAATTGAACTAGAATCAGACCAATTTATGGTTCGATACTAGTCCCAGTTTTTAAGTCGTTTGCATCTAACTTTAGTTTCAAATTTAATAAGAACTGAATTATGATTCTAATTTCTGTTCTTATCGAGAACTGAACTAAAACCGAAACTGCAGAACCCTTGTTCACTCCATAATCAAAATGAAATGGTAATTGACTATAACTTTGGCCACTCAGCTTCTAAAACTAAATTGAAATTAATTTAATACTTTTGATTTTAACTTTCGAAATTTGGATTACGTTTTGATCACTTTAAAATTGGAAGTGGACGGTGATTTAGAAACTCATCTGGACTTGATGAAAAAAGAAAAAAGAACTCTTGAATTTCAATATCTCAATTTTTTTTACTCTCAATTTCAAAAAAAAAAAAAAGAATTTTTTTAAAACAAATTATCCAATCAGTTTCTGACAATATTATAGATTTTCATTATTGAACTAATTTTTTCAAATTTAAAATTAAGTAGATTGCATTTTGAATCTTTTTCAACTAAAGCTTTTTCTAAACTTCGATCAAAATCACGTTAGGTCTATTAAGAGAAGATACAAAATAGTTATAACAATTCCCTTAAATAGTTAATGAATTATTCCCGAAAGATGAGATAAGAAGGCAAAAATTTCAATCTTCCTTAATTAAAAGTCTCGAATTCGAGTCCTGTGTATAGAATCTCTTTAAATATTTGAGACAGATTGCTTTGTCGTGCTTTATGGACTTACTCGATCCAGATTAATTTAGCCAGTAGAGTTCGGACACCAAAGGATTAAAATAAAAATATATATATTTAAAAGAATTTTAGAATTATTTAGAAACTTTAGAAAAAAATATAAAAAAAATATCTTTTTGTGTTATAATATTCAAAAAGATGGGAATAAAAGAAAGTGCAAGTAGCTTTCATGAATAGGGAGATTTCCTTTTAGTTATTGGTCAAGTGTTGAGTTGAGATCTAAGTAGGATTTTTGCTATTGCAAAAAAGAAAGAAAGAAGAAAAGTAGACCATACTTTACAAAATTAGCATGTGGTTTAATAGTAAACAAAGTCAAATACTTTGTTTGATGGACCATCAAAATTATACACAATTTTCCCCATAGAGTGGTCCTTATGTTAATATTAGGTTGATTTAATAATAAGAATACATTAAATAATTTTTTATTTCAATCCATTCACAAATCAATAATACTTTGAATAATCCAATTCGAGTTAATTTAAATCAAAATTTTCACTCACCTTATATATTTAGAAATTAATTCTTGAATGTTGGTTCCAAAAATTAAATTATCGAATAATTTGGGTCTGTTCGACAAATTTTATTATTCTAGCAACTGTTAATTGTTTTAATAGTTATTATCTGTTAGTTGTTTAAATAGCAGTTGAAAGAAAAAATGTTCACTAAAAATAATTATTTAATTGACAATTAAATTTAAAATGACAAAAAATAATATAGTAATATTCACTTACAATATTCACTTAGAACTATAGAATTAAACTCATTATAAAAAAAATGACTTTGCTAAACCTAAATTTTCAAAATTTAAGACTGCAAAAATTGAAAATTAACTATTTTATATATAAAATTGGAAACTTTTAATATTTTAGGTATCAATATTTTTAATTTTTTATATTTTCTTGAGTTGAAATGCAAATAAACAAACATATTTTTTTACAATCAATTATAAACAAGTCAAGCATAAAAAAAATAAATAAAAGAACATAATGTGATAGAAAATGCTTTTAAATCAATAAAGGGTAGGGTCCTAAAAAATTTCTGTAAAAAAATAAAAAATGCTAAACATTAAGTGATAATGTTTTATAAAATGCTCATTTATCCTCTAAAAATCGCACATTTATACTCCATTTTTTTTATATATGAAATGTTTCTATTTTGAGTGTTCTTTTAATATAGAAAACTTTGTCTAATTCGATAATTTTGAAAACTATGATAATATGAAAAATCTATCTTACTTTTATTTAATTTTTTTTATGAAGTTTTTAGTATGGGAGATTCTCAATATAGTGGCAAGACAAAAATAGAAATGATGAATAAATTTTGGTAAACGGATTTTTTACATTAATTTTCATTGAAAAAAAGAGTGCTAGTATAGGATATATGTAAGCACGGATTAAAATGAAATTTGAATGAAAAATAGCAGTAAAATTTTCATGTTGACCACATTAAAAGAAATTTTCAAATAATTCTCCAAATATTAAAAAATTGCGCGATATTTAAAATACGTTTTCAATAATCAAAGTCAATTAGAAGGTCAAATGAATATAAATTTTTATATTTTGCACACAATTTTTTAAATAAAGGACAAAAAATAAATTTCTCTCCATATGTTAGAGCATAAACTTTATTTTTGTAATTATTTGTATTTCATTTCATTCCAACAAAACATTTAGAACGTCAAATTTTTTTAATTTTGATGAAAAATTAATTGTTTCTATATAAAAAACGAAGGGAGTACTATTTACATTTTAATTATTAATAAGTCAACAGCTAACCACAACCACTTGATAAAACAAGTTATCAAATACTAATCGAATCAATTTATAAACAATTAAAATAAAAATTGATAATATGTTTATGTTTTATATTAATATTTTTTATCAGCAATAATTCTTTTAATTATTGAAATTGGAGAAAAGTTTAATATCGTCAAACATCTAAATTTAGGTCATCAGACCTTTTCAATACATTCATCATAATTTGAAAATGTTAAATGAAAAAATCTGGTAAATAAATTATACATTAGCTTAAAGTTTCTTGTTAAAATAAGAAAAAAAAAAATTCATTAGAAAGAGAGCTTCGTCAAATATTTAAATTTAGGTCATCAGCCTTTCCAATACACCCATCTTATCTTGTATCAATAGTTCATCCTAGCTTGAAAATATTAATTAAAAAAATTTGATAAATAAATTATACATCAACTTAAAATTTGTACTTGAGATAAGATAAAAAAAAGGAAAAAAAGACACGAGAAAGAAGGCTTGAGCCTCCAATCCAACCTAGTAATTGGACGCCACGTGCTCCAACCGACTAAGCTATTTCAACAACATTTAATATATTTATATCTAGTTTTTAATGTAAAAAGGAAGAAGGGAAAAGAATAGCTTAATTCTATGAATTGGGACCTTAACTTGTTCAATTATTTACTAAAGTGTGACATTCATTTCCAAATAAAATGTCACATTGATATTGTACTAATATTTAGTTGATATGTCACATGAAATCATAGTGAACTAGTCTTGCATTTGATGATGATGATTCTTTGCTGCTATTTCAAGAGAAATTGAATTTGTGTAAACACAAAATCAATGTAGCTTAACTTTCCAAAATTGCATTACTAATGGAATATGAATATGTGATTTTTTTTTTTTTGAGTATTGGAATGAGATATTTAAATTATTGTTAGGTTGTATATGCACCTATGACTAGACTATATCTCAATATGCAAAATGAGTTTTGAATTTGAACGTATATTTAAAATAGACACTTACTATTAATTAAGTTAAAATATACAAATTCTCATTCTAGCTTGTTAAAAGTTTTTCTTCTTTTCTTTTTACAATAGAAAGAAAAGGAGAAATGCTAAAAATAATAAAATAAGATGTAAAGCCCACTTACTAACTAATCATCCTTAGAATTCTCTTGTTTTACTATTATTACTTCAAAAAAAAATATCAAGTTAACACTATGTTTAATATATGACTTTTGTTATTATTAGTGAAAGTCTTTATAGGATAATTAAAAAAACATGTTTCAGTTAAGGATGGCAATTTACTTTATTAAGTAGGTACCCGATAAGATCCGATATGATTTTGGCGAACTTAATAGTGAATAAATGAGTTTGGTATGGATCATATAGTATTTTCACTACTCGTATTGGATTTGCGTTGGATTCAAGGACTCGGATACTTGCTACCCGTTATTCGATTAATTAATATTTTAAAAATATTTAAAATAATTATTTTTATATAAAAAATTATATATATTTATACACTCATTTTTAATCATATTAATGCTATAATTATATTTAGTATTTATATTATATTTTTTATTAAATCAAAATAATAATTTAATATTTTTTACTTATTTTTTATTTTTAAAAAATAAAAAATATATATTTTTAATATAAACAGATTTTAGTATTTAAATAAATAATTATAATCGAGGTCGGGATAAATTTGGTTATTAAAAGTGAATTTTTATACGGATTTGAATATATAAATTTTTAATTGGGTATTTAAATAGATTTGAGTATTTATAATGTATTTAATGATCATTTTATTATATAATTTTATTGTTTTTGAATGATGTTATAAATGAAATATTGTTATTTCATTTTTTAATGTTGCTCCATGCATTACAGGTGCTAATACTAGTATATATAAAAGTAGAGCAATTTACATTATATGAAAGTCAAGTGTAAACTTTTGAAATTATCAAGTATGAGGAGAACAATAATTATTTAGCATAAGAAGATAATGTGTAATGATAGCAATTATAAGAAGATAAGTTGTTTTATATTTTTAGATAATGTCTCTATCATGATAATATTAATGCATTAAATTAAATTAAAATATAAATAACTCAAGCCATAAAATAAGAAATACTTAATTTCTTATTTTAATAATTACCTTGATGCATGAGGTAGTCTAATATATCAGGAGTTAGGTTGCACTGATACGGAACATGAGATGCGAAACATATAAGATATATGGTAATAAATAAAAAAATCATTTATAATAAATAACAAATAAAAAATACTTAATTTTTTATTTTTATATAATTAGTTTAAATTAAAATACACATAATTCAAACTATAAAATAAAAAATTTTTAATTTCTTCATTTAATTGATTACCTTAACGTATGAGATGGTCTTATATATTAAAAGGCAAGTTGCACGGACACAAGACACGAGATACAAGAACGTACAAGATATGATAATAAATAAACTATCATAAATAATAAATTTAAAATAAAAAATATTTAATTTTTTATTTTAATATAATTAATTAAATTCTCAAAATTACTATTACCGTTCAAAAATCTATATCTATCTATATTTATATTTGTATTAAAACACTTTATTTTTTATCGATAATAAAAAAAACTTTAGTTGATTAACTTGGTGTGCAGAGTAGTCTCATATAACAATAGTTATGTTGCTTGTAAATGGGATAAAATAATTTTTAAAAAATGTAGGACATCGATACGCTTAGGAAATAATACACTAAATAGGTAATACATTAACATTTCATATAAATAAACAATCATTCATAATAAATCATAAATAATCATAAATAAAAAAAAATACTAAACTTCTTATTTCAATGACATAAAAGCAAATTTAAAAAAAAAAACACTTCATTTATATTGGTAATAAAAAGAAAAATTTTGGTTGATTAGCTTGGTTTAAAAAGTATGTTTCATGTACCAAGAGATAGGTTGCACAGACACGAGATACAAGATATGAAAATGTATGAATATGATAATTTTAAAAAGTAAAACATTCATATACTTAGAACACAGTACACTAAATAAGTAATACATTAATATTTTAAATAAATAAAAAATCATATATAATAAATCATAAACATAAAATAAAAAAATACTTACTTTTTTATTTCAATATAATTAGTTAAATTGTCAAAATTATTATTATTATTTTAAAATATATTAATAATTTGTATGCATTTTTTTATATATGTTATACTATGCATGGTTTTTACTATTATATATCTTATAAAAACTTTCGCATGATACTTAAGAAGACATACCTTAACAGCAACATTTCAACATATCTCAATGAGATACAATTTATAATTTTATTATATAATTTTACTATGTTTTAATGATGTTATAAAATATTATTTTATATTTTAATATTACCCTACATATCGTGCGAATTATAAACGAAAAAAATGCAATATATTTTTAGATAATATCATATAAAGAAAAGAAAACCAAATTAATATTAATAAATAAAAATTATTTTATTTGCAAATAATAAAGGAATATAAGGGAAAAAATTCTCATAATTTTCTTTTCAAATTAGCAGGAAAATAAATTTTGCTGAGAAAAATGAATTTTATTTTTCTTTTATATAAAAAATAAGTAATTAAAGTTTTTTTTAAAAAAATTTATTCCCTTTTTATTTTTTTTATTATTCATTAATAAAAAAATATAAAAATAAATTAAAAAACACTTCATCACACGATACAGAAATGTATGTGAAATTATAAATTTTTAAAAATTAGAAGATCCACACACTTATAACACATTACACTAAATAAGTATAATACATTAATATTTTAAATAAATAATTAATTATTTAGAATAAATTATAAATATAAAATAAAAAATACTTAATTTTTTATTTTAATAAAATTAATTAAATTCTCAAAATTATTATCACTATTGAAAAATATATTAATAGTGTGTGAGCATTTTTTAATATGGAATACTAGAAATGTCAAAATGAATCACGATATACAAACACGATTCACCTGACATGCGAAATAAATGAGTTAGGATTGAGGTTAAACGAATTCGTGTGATAATAAATGAGTCACATATTTATGACACGAATATAAACATGTTGTATCACATATTGACAAACAGATTAGGCGAATAATCCGTTTATTTAAGAGCAAAAATGTTAGATATAAATATTCCAATTAAAACCTATTTAAATTTTTATTGTTGCATTTTAATTATGAATCTTGAAAAATTTATGCATTTTAAATGTGAAAATTTATTTTTAAATATGATTGGAGTTAAATAAGTTAAAAATTAAAAAAACTATAAGTGGATTAATTGGATCGTATATAGATTAACACATCCGCTTAATCTATTTATGATATTAAGCAGGTTATATGAATTGTGTATGGGTCGACACAACCCATTTAATCTGTTTATGATATTAAACGGGTTAAATATGTCATGTTCATCTCAACCGTCTAATTTTGTATTGTGTTGTTGAAATTATAAAAAATTATTTCATCATTTAATATTATTCTACGCATTGCGCAGGTTCTAACCCTGATAAAAAATAAAAGGAAAAAAAAGAGTAAAGTCAAATGAGTTTACAATGGAGAGTAATTGTATCAATAAAAATTTCAACGGTTTAATTTTGTGGAGTTCATTTAAAAATTTAATCAATTTTAATAGAATTTAAGTTAGACACGCCCAAATTTAGAGAATTCAATTCGTAAAATTTAAATTTATATTTTTTTACTTTAAACACAAAATTTTAGATTTTCAAATAAATTTTATAGAATTCTTCCATTCTGATGACTATAAATATTATTTTTATCACCTCATCGACGTAAGCATCATAACTTTTTCTTTAGTCTTAGTAACTCTGATTTTTTTTTTAAATATAAGTGCTGTGGTTTTTTTTTTTTTTTTTGAAAATAAAAGAAGAATTATTCTGTATTATACAAGGAAAAATTGCTAATCATGTCTCCTTTTTACAACATATGAAGTTCTAATCTTTCCAGTAATGAAAATTGTCAAGAATTTAGCGGGTGTTATTTAAATGTGAAAGCTACCCTTAAAAAATTATAGAAACTACTATTTTTTTTTTTTTAATACTTCATCCAAGAGTATGCAAAGATTCAATTGAAGTTCTCCATCCAAAGTGTATAATTTCTTCTTTAAAATCATCAATATCCGAATGCTATTATCAAAAACTGTCTAATTCGGCTTTACGTTTAATCACAATCGAAATTCTTCGCCTCTCTCTGAAGGTTTATTTAATGAGGATTGAATTTGAAAATCATTAACGCACGTCCAACATTTTTAACTGAGCCACAATCCATAATTAAGAATCAATTAGTTGAATAAGCAGTTGATGAGTGATTTCATATATCAATCAACTGTCATGTAGCTTTATCTCAACCATAACGAATTATCAATCACTAATATTTAAAAACGAAAATAACAAAAGAGGAAGCACTTTAAAAAGAATTGGTTTGCTTTTTTGCAGTTAGATGACAAGAAATATCTAAGAACAACTCAACTATTACCTATCAAACTGCTAAAAATATGACATCCCTTGAATTACAAAATTGACCTTATCTTTTCAGTTAAATGGAAGGAAGAGAACCAAGGTTAAGATGTCCTTATCAACTTTTCTAAATTACAGCTGGCTTAATCTCATCCTCATCATCATCATCAACTACAGATTTCACTGTTTAAACACTATTCTACACCTTTTTTTCTTTACACAAAAAAACAAATTTAAATTAATAACATATCTATAATAATAAATATTATTTCAATTTCATGAAAATAAAATTTAAATTTCTATATAATAATTAAATTTTAATTGATTTAATTTTTCATATATTATATAATATTGTAAACCGTTTATTTTATTAAATATGAGAGACCAACATACAATTAATTTTACACTTGCTTTTTTTAGAAAAAAAATAATCTTTTAATTAATTTTATAGTTGCTTTTAGAAAAAATAATTCTTTCAATGTTTTATGTTACATCATAATTTTATATGTTATATATATTTCTAGTGAGTTTTATTTTTCATTTTATATCAAATAATAAATCTCATAATATATTTGTTAATAAATAATAATAAATTATATTTATATTTGTAGAATAAATTACTTATAGAAAATAGTTATGACCAATCAAAATAAAATTTAACATATCATAGTCTTTTCATATTTAATATATATCTTATATAATATAATGAATCAAAATTAAATTACTTGTTATTTTTTCAATGAATAAAATTAAAATCCTTAAAGATATTATATATACTATATATCTTATTTAGTATATAATATAATTTTTTGGTCATCCAATAAATTTATATTTAAATAAAAAATTAATATAATCAATCAAAATTAAGTTGACTTTATTTTTTCGACCAATAAAATTAAAATTCTTAAAAATATTATATTCTTACCATATTTAATATACAATTATATAGTCCATAATATAATATTTTATTTTATGCAATAAAATTTAGATTTTAATAGAAAATTAATATAATAAGTCAAAAATAAATGAAATCCAATATTTTTTTGTCCATCTCATATTTACACTTCTTATTATATATATACACACACTTATTTGAGACTTAACAATTATAATTAGCAATACATTAGAAATGAAATGCAAGAAATGTAATTATATAAATGTAAAGAAAACCTAATTTGTTGAAATGTAAAGAAATTTAAATTAAATTACATAAATCACCGTTAAAAACGGAAAAACTTGTCAGATAAATAAATATATAAATATAAAAGTAACACAAAGTAGTTTTTAAAAAATATATATAGGAAAGAATGTTTAAAAATTTATTATGTAATAAAATTAATATTTTGATGATAATTTAATTTAAAATTAATAATTTTTGGCTAAGGACCACCTAAATATATATATATGTGTTGCTAGTTGATATGTAAGTAAGAAAAAATAGAATTAGTTGTGGGAGAAATAATAAAAAAAACGTGGAGCTTAGGTTTCATTAAATGGGGAGCCAAAAGTCAATCCCATTGGTATCTTTTATCACCAGATGGGAAAGTCACCAATTCAAAGCAAATCTTAGTTGGTAAATGGAATTTTTGTTGCCAAAACTAAAAAACAAAAAGAAAACACTACCGAGGAAGATAAAAGTCAAATCCCTTTTTTGGCCCACTCCACAAAGTTAATTTCATGACACAAAAGCAATTTCTGTTACTCCTCTAATTTACCTAACTAAAATCTTCCTCTTTTCTTTTGTCTTTTTTTCAAAAAGAAAAAAAAAAAAAATTATCATCTATCAAATTCAAATTATATGGTTAACTAATTAATTAGAAAAGCACTTGGCCATTAAGAGTTAAACTGCTTGTTAGACATGCACCATTCAATTCTAAATTTAGTAAGTTCAAAATTAAATTTAATATATTTAAATAACAAAAATTCACCTCAGCTTTTATTTAATCTATCAAAAACTTTTATTTATAAAATTATACTTATTAAATATTTTAATTTATAAAATTATTTTATTGAGCATCTTAACTTGCAAGATTAGACCAGTTAAATACTCAAAAAATATATAAATTATTATTTCAAAAGTTATATTAACTTTTTAAGTCAATATTTTACGTACTCAAAACACTCAGTTGAATTAAATTAAAGTATGATACTTCAATCAATTTATAAACCTAATTGAATATTTATAGTAAAATTAATAAAAAAATATACGTTTTTAGAATATATAAAAATAAAAATAAAAATTTATTAATATATTTAAAAATAAATAAATTTTAATAATTAAAAAGAATGATATCCAATGTGCCTCTTTATCCATTTTGTTAATTATAGTAGTTACTGCCTACATCTTCCATATTTTTGTTCAGAGAAAATCATCCTTTTCATTGAAATTTTTAATTAATTCAAACTTTGCGTGTACGTTATATGTGCATTTAATCATTTTTCCATTTTTTCTATAATATTTTTTTAGAGAAATATAATAAGTTATGATTATATTCGATTGTTATTTAAAAAAACATCAATTATATAATTTTAAGATTTTTTTATTAGTAAATTCAATTAATATATCAAGAAAAATTTAAGTGATCCAAAATTTGTCTTTTCTTAGGACCAAAAATAGAAATTACTGATCAACATCCAAAATCAAAGTTAATTTTATTAATACGACATAATTTCATTTTTTTTATTTTTTAATTTCTAAATTTTGATTTTTGTTTCGACACGAAATTATTCACCAGAATCTAATTTTTTATTTTCATTTTTTTATTCAAATTTTCCTTCCTAGATGTTGGCTTGGCTGACTTGGTTGCGAAGAAGATTAGACAGACACCTGAAAGAAATATATATATATATATTAAAAAAATTAAAATAAAAAATAAAAAATAAAAAATAAAAAGAAAAAATAAAAAATGAAAAATGAAAAGAAAGAAAGGGGAGAAAATGAATGAGGTGTACGAGTCCCAATAATTGTGTACCTGTGGGTGTGGCTGTGTCTGTGTCTGTCTTTGTTATGTGTCTCGAGCCCTGTGTTTGTTCCCATGGTTGACTCATTTCAAATAAGCATACCCTTCTCCTTCTGCCATTGCTTTTCTTTTTACTTCATTCTCTGCCATTTCCTTCCTTTTTTTTTTTTTTTTTTCTTTCTTTATTGTTATTACTATCTTTTATAAAAAAAAGGAAGCTTAATTTCCCATTCTGACGCTTTTTTTAAATTAAAGTCATGCTCATACTAATTTTTTAAATAATTTTTAACATTTTTATTTATTAACCTAATGGTATTTTTTATAGCATTGGATAAAATAATTAATTTTATAACTAATTATTTATATTAATAATAATAAAAATAATAATAAAGAAACAAATTGAAGTTGGGTTCACAAGACCACAAATCCCAAAGTTAACTAACTGAATTTTGGGTTCACAAGCAAAGCTATAATTTTCATGTTATTATCAATTTCCTTTTTGGGTAACCCAACATATAGAAGTCCCATCTCAGTTGGTAAATAAAAGTTTTTTTTTTTTCTGGGTTCAAAGCTAAGAGTGTTCTTTCTTCCTTCTTCTTCTTCTGCAATTAGTTTTTTTGTTTGCATTTGGCTTTGGGAATATGAGATTGTGAACTTTGGATCGTTAAAGAGAGGCCTTAAAAGTCACTTTCAATAGAGTAAATAGACTTCTGATGGCTACATGAAAGCATGTGACATTGGGAAGCAATAGTCAAGAATTTATGTAAAAGATTTAGTTTCCTTCTGTCCTCTTACATCTTAGCAAGCTAAGCTTTTAGTTATTTGGCAATTTTCTTAATGTTGATGTCTGGTTCAAATAATAATTGATAGAGAGAAATTCAAATTTATGCTTAAGTAACTATATATAGTTCGATATTGATGATTGAAGACTGTTATATATAATTTTTTGAAGCTTTTGAGGCTAGGGCTTCCCTCAGTCTCCCTCTCAATTTGAATTTATGTATTGAGCCAATTTTAACCATTTAGCCTCTCAATTTGAATGGTCAAAACTTTACTCTCTTAAAACTATATTTCTTGTGTTCTTAATGCTAAAAATACATTTAGAGTATGTTCAATAAAATTAATTATTTTAGTAGCCGTTTAATTAATTTTTCTAACATTTTATAATCTGCTGATATTTTGACCTAAGCACTAAAAGTCTAACAGAGTTTTAACAATAAAAGTCATACTAAAATTTTAACCATTTAATGCAAAATCAATGAGAAAAATTTCAAAACCGCGTGTTGTTTTCAAGCGGTTCCACATGGGATGCGGATTTATTATTTTTAAATTAATTAAATAAAAAACATAAAAATGCACACATAAAAGATGAGTTTTTAGTGGATTTAATTCAAATCAGATTAAATTCGTGCGCGTAAATGAACAAATCGAATTTTTTAAAATGAAAGTCAAATCGAATTGAATTATATACAAAAATCAAATAAAATGAGATCATTGGTTTTAGAATAATCTTTTTATGATTTCAGAGTTTATAAAATCTGAAATTTGATTTTGTTCTAAATCGAACCAATTTGATTGGGTTGGTTGAATTGAAAGGAGGTATGCTCAGGAAATAAAATTTGGATTGTTGCGTGATAAGGAAATCCACATTTTATGGTACTTTTGGATCATGCATTGGCCCACTATTTCTCGTTTTATCTTGAAAATATTGTTAATGTGGGGCCCTTTAGAATTTAGGGTTTTGGTCCCATTCTCTGTTGTATCGTATGACTTGCTAATTTAAAAGATATACCAAGATTCCATGAATGCTATTGCATTTTCTTTTTTTCTTTTCAATAATATTATTCATTGCTAACATGATCGGAATTCTATTCATAAATATATATTAATAATGTAATTTTTTTAAAAATATTACAAAAATAGGCATAAGCTACGCGACACGTATCGCGAGCCATAACAAGAAAGGAGGGTTAAAAAAAACTTGAAACCCTAAAGAAATTGATGAAACAAATTTAGAAAGAAAGTTTGGCGCATGATGAAAGATACAAGAGATAAAATCTTGAAAACTGAATCGGAAAAAACCCTAAATTTGAGAGACCAACCAATAAATCAAGATAGCTGAATTTCCAAGAAGAAAACCCATAATTTTGCACCTAAAATAGTAGTTATGAGAAGAATTACTTTTTAAAATTAAGTGTAAAACTTTCCATTTTAGGATATTCTAAAAATAAATATATAAAAATGCATTTGATGAATATGACAACATAGAGGCCTTGTATGGAAATAATATGGGGGCAAAAAAAAAAAAAAAGGGAGAAGAATTTCTGTTCCAAAGTCATAATGAAAAGAAGAAGAGGACCCTATTGAAGTCGTCAATAAATGTGAAACTCATTGAAATATTAAATCTGAAAATGACCCAACTCCAGTTTTAAAAAATAATTTTTTTTAAAAAAAAAAAAAAAAAAAAAGAAAAGGAAAGAAAATGACCCCAACTAGAGTCCAGTTAAGATCTAATTGGCAGCCAGTGACAGATTCCATGATTTGAATAATTGAAGACGAGACTACTGGAATATTTTTCCTTTTCCTTTACACCATTTTGCAAACCAAATATTTTTTGCTTTTTTTATGGGAATTTACTTCATCAAATTTTATTAGCTTCTTCTACCAATTATAACTCAAAAATCAATTCTTATATTTATAATATTTTTTTTTTTTTTTTTGAGATATTGTCTGTCTCTCACCAAAATGTCAAGTTAGCTTTTGAGAAGTAGTTCCTTTGCAAACCCCCTACTACGTACAACCTAGCCAAAGGGTGTTGCTTTGTATTTAATGTATTAAGACCATTATTACTAACCCTTTTGAACCTAATTTTTCTTAATTTTATGCATCTATTGATTTATCTTAGTTATTATATTGGTCAATGCAGCGTTTAAAAAAATTTAATTAAAAGCTAAACATTAAAAACTAAATATTATAGTGTTTAACATTTCATGAAAAATTTCTTTAACCTTTAAAAATTATTATAAAAGTTATGTTATTGAACCGCTATAATTAATAAATATAGAATTTTAACTTGCGAAAAATGCTAAAAAAAGCTAACTCAAAAGCCGGGACTTGTTGGCTTGGATTAAATCATGAAGACTTTTTATAAATAAAATTAAAATTTTGGTGCAGCTACTGAAATAAATAATGCATGCAATAATAACTTTAATATGCAAGAAGCAATTTGAGGGTAATTAAGAAAGGGACTTACGTACATGTGAGAGAGAGAGAGTGAGAGTTAAACTTTGCCACTCGTGTGGTGGGTTAGGCTTTGACCACAAAAATGCATTACAACCATTTAATTGCTTAATTGCTTGAATCAATATTCTATGTGTTGGTATAAACATGCTTGTATTGACGTGATTAAGATGAGTACTTAAGAAGAGAAAATGAAAGCCTCTCTCTCTCTCTCTCTCTCTTATTTCTTTCAATGTCTCTTCATTTCATTTTTCATGTCCTTTTTACATATAAGGACTAGAGGGTGTAGTCAACAAAAGAATACTATCTTGTCTACTTCTAAGGCTCAAACCCATGACATTAGGAAATTTTTGTCTTATTTTGGTTAACCTTGAAAAGTTTTGTTTCATGGGTTTAATCAATCAATGGTCACTTCAACGAGCTAGTTGAAGTGATTTTATTTTTGTTGTAGACAGTGTTATATATATGAGCATTATGTGTATTTTTGTTGTAGAAAATTGTATTTATGTCGCTGTCTGCTTCGACCAACCCTTCGTTGGTGGTTATCAAATTCTTGTAGTCATTCTTCTTCACTCTTTAGAGTCATTGACTTGCTCATCTTAATTTGATTCTTTGTGCCTAATTTGCTTTAGGGGGTACAATTATGGTGATGTTTACATTCGTGGGCTTTGAATTGAAAGTAAATCAATTAGATTTTTATATTTAACAAACTCATTTAAGCTTGCATTTAGATAGTATAGTTGGAATAATTTCAATTTTTGAGTAAGATACATTGGACTATGTGCCAGGTTTAGACTCAAGTGTTCTTCAGGAAATTTCCATTCTTTTGTTCATTTTAAAATTTTACAACAGAATTAAACAAAATGGAGATTTTCCAACGAACTATATAACTAATTAATAAATAAATTGATTTTTCTGATAAAATTTTCAATACATTATGACAAAAATTTTAATTATAAGATTTTTTAATATGTCTCAACTATATTATAACTATCTTTTATCTACTTTTATTAAAAAGATTATGAAAATTTCTATCTTGTCAGCATAATACTTAGTATTATAATGTGACTTACACATTTACTATGCTCGATATATATTTATATTATTTTTATTTTTTTATCTATATAATATTAAAATATAAATTTTTATTTAGATTAAAATAAACACTATAAATGCTTAATTTGTATTGGATTTTATCTTATTAGCTACTTCCGATGAAGTGGTCTCAAAAAAATAAAATTTAATCAAATATTCAGACCTAATCTTTCGGTTTCTAATTTATAAATGTAGAATTCTTACAATCTTTAAATGCTAAAAAAAGAAAAATCAAGTCACCACTCAATTTTCAACCTTCAGCCTTCAACTGCAAACCAATATCTATATATAAATATAATGAAAAATAATAAAAAATTATTTTTTACTGCTAGATAAAAAATAAAATGAGTAAATGATCTGAATTAATAATTATTATTATTTTATTGGCTATAGTGACAATATTATTTACCCAATGCATTGAAAAAAGTAATTTATGTATATACACACAAATTATTAAAACCTCCAAAAAATGACATAGAATAGAAATATATAGTTCTATTTTTTTTAAGTTTTATAAACATTAGTTTCTTTTAAGTCAAATATATTTAGAATATAATAAAAAAATATTAATGAAAATTAAAAATATTTAATCATCAAGAGACCCTCCCTTGGAGATATAAATCTTTTATTGAATTAAAGTGATAGCAGTTATAAATCAATTCAATAACGAATAAAAAATTATTATAAAGAATAAAACTTTTTTCGTAACTCAACATATAATAAGAAATATATTATATTAAAAATTATCAATTTAAATTTCAAAAATCAACCCCTTTAACTGAAAATACTATAATTTAATAAAATTTAATGTTGATGGATAAAAAAAATATTATAGCTAAATTAATAAATAAAAATTACAAAACTAATGATGGGATATAATTTTGTTCTTCTATTTTTCTAAATTGTAAATTTAAAATAAATTAATTAATTAATTAATAAAAAAATCACATAAAAAAAGTTCTATAGTTGCCAAACAAGCCCTCAATTTTCCCTACAATTATATAAGTGCTATCAATAAATGTTTACTTCATCCACGAGAATTGAAGAGATAAGTGTTGAATCACTCATCCAAATACTTATGGATATAAAATATAATTTTTAAATTGACTACGATTAAAGTTATTATATTCAAAATTTCATTAAATGCGATATTAGAAATTTCATTATTCCTTAATTTTCATATTTATATATATAGTATTGAGAAAAATAATAATTTCAATAAGATTGCAATTATACCGAGCTACTCGGTAAAAGTCATATTTTTTCAATTCTGTTATTTATTAGAGGGTAAATAAGTTGGAGTGAGATTAAGTAATCCTATTTTTGAATAATGCTCATTAAAACATATTTTTAAAATAAAATTCCATAATTAATAAAAAAATATAACCTAATAAATTCCACATTTGGTGTGCAAACAATGAAATTAAGATTATATGACGAAATATATCAATTTTATGAATTACAATATTGTTGTTATTTTTATAACTAAACAAAAGAATTTATCAAATACATGATTTAAATTCTATCATTAAGATTCTATAAATCCAAATTACCACTTAAATTAATCTTGTCTCATTGGAGACAACAAAAATAAAATAAAAAAAATTGGCAAATAAAATTTCTAAATTTTTTATTGAAATGCTAAAACATTGATTCAATAGCTCGTCTATTTATTTATTTTTCATTATATTAAGCAAAATGGTAAATTTAAAAAAATTATAAATTATAAATATAATTTTATTAGTTTAAATGCATTCCATTGGGAATTGTCCCAATGCAATTTTGATGATAGCCAGGATTAGACAAACAGAGCATAAATACCATTCTCACAGTGCATGGTGAAAGTGATGCACAGCCCAAATTAGTAAACACATGCCCACATCACACTTTTATTGCACCTCTTCACATATTTTTTTTTATTATACCAAATATATTTAATAATATTGCTATCTGTTCAAGAAATTTTATTTAAACGATTAATCAATTTGGTACGGAAAATCAAAAGAGGAAGATTATGTGACACGTAGGCAATAGAAAATTATGAATTGTTATTAAATATTAAAAATGAAAAGCTGGATCTTGAGGTCACATGTGTAGATATACAATTTGTCAAGGGTATAAACATAAATAAATAAATAATTCTCAGATATACAATTTGTGAGTTTAATTAATAATAAGCTTCTGGCAAATTGGGACTCTTCACTCAGAATCAGATCACGAGGAGAAACCTTTTTATTTTATTTGGTTTTTGTGAAGGATGGTCCTTCCTTCTTATCGTTTCACCTGACAATTTCATCACTGCAACTTTATTTAGTTTATAATTATTATTATGCCCCTTTTTCAATAAATAAAAAACTCTTCTCCTAAACAATTATCCTTTGGCAAGAAAATAGAAATATTTTCTATTTTAATTTGGTTTTCCCAAAGGAAAAAAAAAATTTAATTTTTGGAGATAAGTTCTATTTAGTCTCCTCCATTCCCAAATTTTCTAGAAAAGAACAGCCAATGGAAATTTTTTATGAAATTGAGTTCATAGTTCCACTGCTGATAATTTTTTAGTGAAAAACTGACCTTAACAAAATAGAATTTAATAGTTTTGTGCCTGAGATGCAGAATTTTTTATAAATGTGTTCTGAGAGAAGTCTCCTTAATAATAAACAGCCTGGACCATGCAGAAGTATCCATCAAGAACCAACATTTTACCAAACTCCCAAACAGTAAATTAAAAAAAAAAAAAAAAAACTATCAATACAGTTAATATAACAAGGCATAACTTCTGGCTTCTTAGACGGTAAATTCTCTGTAATTTTTTAACAATGAAGCTACAAGAAGGGGAAAACAAAACTCTTACACTACAATTTACTTCAAGATTCTCTAAAAACTGCGAGTCCTCCATAATGTTAATTCTATAAATTTTGAAGTACGATTAAACCAGGCAAGACCATCAGATCAAAATTCTTCTCTCTGATGCGTGCTCTGCAGTTTATACTTTATATTGGTTTCCCACAAAACCATTTTGATGCCTGATTTTTGCTCAAGGGCTGCCATCATTAGTTTTGAACAAAGATTTGAAGTATAAATTGCTGTCTTCACCGAGAACCAGATGAAGCACGTGGTTTGCCCTTCATTGAGTTCAAGTGTTGGGTGACAAAGATGACTCCCATCACAATCAAAAGGCAACCAACAAGTGTACTAAAGAAGAGGGCACCTGGTGTTCGTGTCTGTACAAAACCATACACTCCGTTCGATGTTACAACGATAAGGTCAGTAAGTCCATCATTTGAGAAGTCTTCGCAGATTAGGGCATGGGTGGGTGGTGCTGGCAAATCAATTGTTGTTTGTATACTTCCTCTTGGAGATATAACTATTGCCTCCTGATCTCCAGCTGCAAGAATCATTTGTTGATTGTCATGAAGTCGTAAAGAGAATGCTTTCAGTGTTGGGACAACTGTGCCACCTTCCATCATCCCTGATGGAGATGGAAGATTTGTCCAAGTCGCATCTGTCAACAGTTGCCATTGCCAGATTGCATCATGGCCATGCAAGCCAGGAGAGTATGAAGTTACCTGAAAGATGTGGTTCATTTGTGAGTCACAAATACGTCAGAAATACCTAATAATTCAACCTAGTTAATAATTTATGTATACCAGATATGGTCCAATTCACCACTGGTATGGTTAAGGTGGTGTCAACTGAAAAGCGCACGCAAAAAATTTAAGCACTTAATATTACAAATTCCAAAGTTGTTCAAAAGTCCAATGACTAAATCTATTCAATGCAAATTTTAATTTTTGACTATCAGCTTTAAGTGAATTTAGCTTAATGAATGTAGGAAAGTGTAATCAAATAACTTAATACCAAAAATAGATCATTTCAAATTTAATTCTAAATCACTGAATCAAAACAATGCCTTCACCAGATAAGGATGTAGCTACAAGAAACTAGAGTCAGGCCACAGCATACCTCCCCGCGATTTGTCAAGAAGATAACATCGCCATGACTCCCCTTGCGATGCCTATGGCCATCACTTCTTGAGATGAGAATAGGTGTTGCTACCTCCAATGAAGAGACATCAGATGCTCGACCAAAATTCCTAGAGAACTCTCCATGTTGGAATAAGTTAAATGGGGAATGATGACATATTGAAGCATTAAAGAGTTGTTCTCGGACTGGTACACCAGAGGTCGCAACTGCCCAACAGGGTCGCAGCACTTCCATTGATCCACTAACAACAGTCTGCTCAGCTCCATTTCCCCCAACAGCCTGAAGAGAAAGAATCATGATTCTGTGCCACTTCAGCACCCATATCTAACCAACTTTTTCTAGTAATAAAATTGTCTTCCTCCAGCATTATTTTATAACTGGTCTATAGAAAGGATGGAAAGTATAAATAATGAAAGGCAATGTATTAATGTTAGTATATTCAACATGATTTACCCGTGGAGCTCGGTTACTGTCATAACTAAATCATGCATTACGACAATGTCTTCAAGAAATAAATTTCTGTAAAAATAGAAGTGCATGGAAAAGAGAGTTAAACATAAAGTTTGCAGATTGACAACGGAAATATAACTCTAGGACCACAAAAGCCATCAATTCAACTATTGTCATGCTTGTTAGTCTTGAAACTATCAATAAAGGACCACATAAATGTATCTGCAGTTGTATAAGTAGACCTTAGCAAAGGAGATATGGAATACTGGCACTATGCAACATATGATTGAAAGGAAATAAACTGCAATATTTTGATCAAACCAGCCAAATTGAGATGTAGATAGAGCTCAATGAACAATAAATCCAAGTCACCGATACAGTTCTTTTACAAGAATTGAGATACGCATCAAATTGGAGAGAAAGAAGAAACAAACACACACCTGAACATGATCTAGGACACCATCCCCATTAATATCAGCATGAAGACCACCTTGTTGCAGATGAAGCTGATGAAATTGATGAATTTCCATTGGACTTGTTAGACACAATAAATATATAAAAAAAACATGACAATTTATTGGTGGCTATAATGATATTATTGATGGAGCACACACAGATTTCATTTGTCCATATAAAATAAAAAAAGCTGGCCATTCTCGCTGTATTAATACTATTAAATTATGACATTGGGTTTGGCAGCTAGAAAAGTAACTTCCTTGTTAGTTGCATATTTACTAATTCATTAGTATGCTATAAAACACTCTTCCTGGAACAATGTTATGGCCTTTACTATCTACCTTACAAAGTGTGCGTCCAGAGGCCAAATGAACAGCTTCTATCCCTTCTTTTTGATGAGCCACGACAACATTAGGAACCCACCAAAGCTGAGTGTAGTTTGTTATCGTCGGAATATAAGGTAATGACTGCATGAACAAAGTCCAATGGGTTATGAGAAGAGTATAATCAAATGAAATTTGCTGTAGATACTGTTACACGTGAACAGCTCCCCCCCACACACACAAAGCAAACTTGTTAGTGTAGTTTACACGCACTAACTGTTTTTTTCTCTCTATCTTTTGTATTCTTTTCCTAACAAGTAATAGATAGAACTAGCTAGCCACATCTAACCAGTTCTACATTACAAGCAATTTCTGCTCAAGGAAATACTCAACCTACCAAACTTAACATTTAACAAACAATATTCAAGTGAGTCATTTTTTATGGAATGGATTGTGTTCCTCAAATGACCAACTTTTCAGAACAAGTCTCAAACAAACAATGAGAAAGTTAAAACCAAAATTTAATTTTTTTTAAATTCCATTTCAATTAAAAAAGCAGAATGCAATACAAAGGTGTAAATAATTCAGTAGCATACAGATCAGGCCTTCCAAAGGATTTATGAGTGAAGAGGTAAAAAAATTTATAATGGAACAGGTTCATGTATTTGCAAGGTGACATCAGGTTTGCAAATACTTGGAAAGACTCAAAATGTAGTGAAAAGAGGAAAAGTATTTGATTACATGACTGAATAGATTGCTCAAGCAATTATAAGCATTACCAAATGTGATGGGCATAAAGGTTTAGAGGCACATGACAACATAATCAATCAATTATATGTCTGAGTAATTCAACATTGATAGAATAACTGAAAAACAATTCACTTCTTTGTTTTGACCTCGTGTATTTTTTTATATGCTAACACCATAAAACTTTGCATGTCAACTAAAGCATGACCAAACTTCAAAGCATTGCGATTTGTCAGTGTTATGGTATCCATATGATTTGACTATAAGAAGAGATACCAATTGGTAAAGTTGCCAATAAATGAAATCATAAAGGGAGGTCAAATGAAAAAGAAGGTTACTTAGATAAGAGATTAATAATAGAAAGAGAACTACTTATTCTTATAAACAGTTATAAACAACTTTTCAAGCAAAGGCCATCTAGCAAAGGCAACCTGCACAGAACATACAGCATATATCTTCAAGTTAACTAACTGTAGCAAGTTTCAACTATATCTAAACTGCATATAGACACAATAAAGAACAGGCCATACCTTCTTAGATTTTGCTGAGCCAGCATAATTTGCAGCTTTTCCAATGATGTTAGAAATTTTTTTGGTTGAGTCCTTCCCAGGAGGATGATGTTCCTCAGGCTTGTGAAAAGGATAGTTTGTAGTCTTTCCGGGAACTTTTTTCAAAGTTTTTCTTTTGTGACGCCTGAAGTGCGCCAACTTCAATTTAGTATCTTCTCTCCTCTCCTGATATAAATACAAACATAATATGAACCCTTCCCATCATGAAGCATCTTATAAATTAAATGCATAAACAAAGAATATCTAATGTACTCACCCAATGATGTGGCATAACTCCAAGGATTGATTCCCTAAATTCCCTGCATTCAAACTAAAGGTGCAATACGTCTCAGAGCTTCTCTTTAGCCATGAGAGGCAATAGAAGTAAAGAGGAAGTATAAGTACTCTAATTCAGAGCAAATCATTTTGGGTTGAATAATAGTTTGGGCCTTCAAAATTTGTGATAGAAGCATATTCAAGTTGATTTCAATTTGAAACAATACAACAAAAGGACTGAGTAAGATAAATCAATAGAATCCAAAATCTTAATACATGCAACGGCTTCAAGGACTCCTCAATGACTATTTTAGAATATTGTAAAAATAAAAATAATTTTAGACATTAATATCAACAAAGAATTATGGTTTATATAAGAATTGGGCAACTAAAACTCATAGAGTAGTTATTTTCAAAATGGCTTCAAGGCCTACCTCTCCAGGTTGACGGCTATTTAGTGCATGCACATCCAGCTTGTAGTTATGTTGTGGAATTAGTTCGGATGCATCTGAAGATTGCGCTTCAATGTTCTAAACCACAAAAATGATGACATTAGTAATTGAAAAGATAGCTGATATTCTACACAAGTACTACAATAATATTATCACGAATTAGGAAGGTCAAAGGTGCTATCATGAACTGTAGTTTCCTACTCAATGTTATGAAATTCATAAATTTTTTGAGAAAAAGTAAGACAAAAAATAAATGGACCTTAAAAATTCCCTCAAAATGAAGGTTTTGCAACCCCTCATAGGAGGGGGTTAGTGAAATCCCTCATTTTAATGAATTAGGAATTCCACATCTTTTTTAGTGCAAAGTTATCATTCAATTTCGCAGACTTTACTTGCATAGTGAATAAGGGAGATTTTACTAATACATGCAATTGAAAGCTTATGGAAAAACCTAGGTTGTCAATCCATGGATTTCTTTTGGTCCCAATTCAAGTACAAGCAACAAAAAATTGAAGAGCCAGTCACCTCATTCTTTCTGCTCCATCGAAGGACGCCAGTTCGACCAGCAAATGCATAAAAGGCAAAATGGCGTAAATTCACAGTTCCAGAGGTCTCTGAAGCCTACAAGGGATATAAAAAGGAATTTTAAGAATCTCACCACTAAAAGGAAACAAATAAAATGATATCAGATATGACTGCAACTGAGGAATAGAAT
Organism: Jatropha podagrica; assembly: GCA_947857235.1. Taxonomy (NCBI): domain Eukaryota; kingdom Viridiplantae; phylum Streptophyta; class Magnoliopsida; order Malpighiales; family Euphorbiaceae; genus Jatropha; species Jatropha podagrica. Next base: position 72,317 of record CANUEP010027650.1, read on the forward strand.
ACAGAGAGCCTGAAACAAAGAAGGCTACTATATTAATCCATTAACACATACCAAGACAAATAATTACAAAAAATGTAAGAGAAGAAAATCTCTTCATATTTTACAAGCATAATAAAAAGATTTCCATATGTCAACACAAACCACCAGTGATTTTAGAATGATGTCATCTCAATACAATTGCATCAATGAAACACCACAGGCAAATGTTACATTAAGTTATTGTATTTTCCTAATTCAAATTCAGGACAGCACAGCCATCTTCACATATCTGTGATTCTCAAGAGTTCAATTCCAAGACGACTTTCTGTAAGGAATAACACCTAAAATTAGGACTTAATATTCAAATAACAAGGCAGAAATGTCAACAATTTTTGCACAATACTAGGATAGTGCGTCAGCTTTGGTGTAAGAGTAAGTCTGCATCATGGCTTGGAGTTCATGGGTTTAAACTTTTGTTGTCCTAAGAGACATTATTAAGTCACATGATATGCAAGAAAAGTGGCCATCCTATATACGTTTAAGTTGAGAAATGTTTTGTTCCTACTTCCTATCAGGCCAACAAAACAGATATAGGATTTACTTTGCACATAGAAGGTGTAGTTCACATTTAAGATGTCCATACCTCCTTCTCATTAGCACTTCTTCTATGCTGCTCAGCATTTCTCTCAGCTGTTCCAATTTCTTCAAATGGATCCAAGTAAATCTGGAAATGATAACCAGAGATATGCACACGTAAATGCATTTAAGTAATGATATTATTCAATTCATACAACCTTATAACATCACTATGCAAACTATTTAACTTTATCAAGTCAACATGTTCAAAAGAAGACAAGTCTGCATCATCTTCAATCTAGACCCACAGGTTAGCAAGGGCCGCATCAAAGGATACATATAAACTTGCAGAAGTGAAACAGTAGGAAACAATGAAAACAGTAGGCAGAAAACTTAGGAAAACAAAAGATGACATGGCAAGCCCAATAGTAAAACTTATTTAAGATTTCCATAGGCCCAAATAAAACGAATATTATCAAGAGAAACTTCTTTATTATTTCAGGTTCTACCTGTCAAACTTGAAAGCTATTACAGCAATAAAGCTGAAACAAAAAAAAGTATAGCCTGGTGGAAACAAAGTAGAAATGAGCAAATACAAAACAAAGTGCAACCTAAAATTACAAGAAACATACATGTGGTTGCACTTCCATTCTACCACCAACAATAACCAATCCTGTATCTCCATGCTTCAAGGTATAGTTACTTATCGAGATTGATATTTCCCTGTGGTGAGCATTATGTGGAAAATCCTCCTGCCAAAAAAAAAAAAAAAAAAAAAAAAAAAAAAAAAAAATTTTTATAAAAAAAAAAAAAAAAAAAAAAAAAAAAAAAAAAAAAAAAAAAAAAAAAAAAAAAAAAAAAAAAAAAAAAAAAAAAAAAAAAAAAAAAAAAAAAAAAAAAAAAAAAAAAAAAAAAAAAAA
>CANUEP010027652.1:0-21534 GCA_947857235.1 Jatropha podagrica
GTCATTGTCTGTTTCGCATTCATTTTTATAGATTTGGGTGTTGAAGTAGATATGAAACTGAACAAGCAAAAGCAACCATTCTTCATCCATGCATTGGAACACGAATAGTATTATTATAAGCATTGGACTTTCAGCATGGGCCAGATGGACCTGAAGCATTTCTGTCAGTCTCATTATCCATATATAAACTCGGTTTCAGATTAGGGAGGCAGAGGCTAGCGTAGAACGGTTTTAACCCAAAATCAAACCGAATCGAATTAATTTATTTTGGTCTTTCAATCAATCGAATTGGTTTAGTTTTTAATTCGATTTAGAATAAAATTCAAAAAAATTTGCTCAAAAATTGAACGAAATCAATTCGATTTTATATATACTTGGGTTTGATTTGATTAAAAATATATAGTTTTGGGTTTTTCTTGTTTTTATTATATGAATGTCAAAATATTTACAGGTTATAAGATGAAAGCTCTCCGGATTTAAATGTTAACATCTTGCACTATGAGTAAACCAAATTGATAAATATATATATATATATATATATATATATATAAATGAACCATAACTCACTTGTTAAAATAAAATTTTGATTACACTGTAATTATTACAGTGCTGTGAGGCATACAGCTTACACTTGAAACACAACATGAAATTGCATCAGTTACATACTTAATAAGAAAAATCTCATGACTGCAAGAAGAAAACATCAATGGAGGTGATGAACAAAGAAGCAACTAATTAATTAGATTTTTTACTATTATGACTTGCTAATCCGAACAGTCGATTTTTATTGGGTCGGAAAAGCAAGAAAGAGATATAGGTTGAACGAATAACTTGATAAAAGAGAATCGCATGTTGCCAAACAAACAAAAAGATTGGGATAGAAGCAATGGCGGCAATCGGATAAGCAAATCTGAGTTTTCCATGTTTAAAAATAATGAAGAACGCTGCAACGAATGCTATCATCATTGTCATTACTGATATGAACAGGAAAAAGATTCCTAAAATCAACTTTGTAGGCAATGATATGCGAAAGTCATCTAAGGAGTATCGAGAAGTAAGAATGGAGAGAAATGATAATACTGTAGAAACTGAGGATACCAAAGATATTGCATCCGATACAGCAAAAACTTTGAAAGCACTGTGTTCAAGAAAGACAGGAATTCCATCGTCCTGTCTATTGCCACCAGGTACAGTGAAAGCTGCTGCAAAAACTACAGTCGCAATTAGTGTAGCAACTACCATACATGAATTGGCTGTGTTTCGCAACCATTTCTCTCCCTCTTTCCTTAATTCTTGGTGTTTTTCCAAGAAGACCTCCCTTGGAGTGAGCCCATCACTATTCCTTGCATTTATTAGTTGTGGACTCATAACCTTCTTCACTTCCTGCAATTTTATATGCTCATATTTTCAATTATAGTAGTTGGATATGTATGTTTCAAATATTTTCATTTTAGCTTTTATATACTATACATGCATGTTACCTCAAACCACATCAATTCATGCTGGAGCTGAAGAGCTGCTCCTGGTATATTATTCAGTCGGTTCGGTGACGGCAAATATCCAGCCAATTGAGATATCGGATTCCCTTTATCATCAACTGCAACAATCAACTGGGGTGATGATGGCAAATTTCCGGCCAAATGTAACATGTTATTTCCTTTGCCATCAGTATGTCCATTTATTAAGTTCTTAATCGAACCTAACTCATGTATCAGCTTGAAGATGTTCTCATATCGGTTCAAAACTGCTATATGAAATATTGTTTGATTAAGATCGTTCAATTTCATCAGTACATCTGGATATGAACGTGCCAGTATCGTTATGAATTCCACATTTCCATGTTCTGCTGCAACAAGTATTAGCCGTCCGGATGATCCAATCATCAGATCACTAATTTGTATATCTTCTAGCCGTTTTGTTATTTCCTCCCACATGAATTTGACTAGCTCCATTTGTTGTTCGCGCACAACATTCTTATTTTTGAATCTGTTAACAATTGACACTGAAAATTTTGCCAAAATTCATAATTAGGAGTCTTCTTCACACTCGTCTTTAGATTAATCATTATATATATCTAAAGCTATAATTATTCATGAGCCACAACAAGACATATTGCAATGCAAAGCTAAAATAATCAAATGCTTGTCTAATATATTAACGGGGCAAATTTACAAATGTACGAAATCGCAATAAGTAATAAAAGAGTATGAAATCGTCTCTATAATTGCCTGCCTCTAATTATATCGCACTACATTTCATTGCGACTTATAAAACCCAGCAAAAATTAATAATGTCAAAAGAAAGAAAAGCTATATAAAAGAATACTTACAGAAGAAGAAGTGGTTGCTCATTGAACTTTGCGTTGAATTTATATGAGGCTTTTGAGCAAGAGCATGGAATATCGAGTTCCCATTACTATCTCTCCAAGTGATCAATAATGGATGCGATTTTACCACCTGCAATGCTATGTCTAAAACAAAAATAAAATCTTGTAATTATAGTTTATAAAGAGTATGCCAGAGATTGAATCTAAGCAAAAATAAAAAATTTGGTTACCGTAAATTTCAGCTTGGACCAAATTGATTAGTAAATCAATCAGATCATTATCTTCCAATTGATCCTTTGTAGCATCATAAAGATAGCGAACCATTTTTCGATGGCCATAATGAGCAGCCGCAGAAATGGGTAGTGTTTTATCTGTATTGCGTCGGATATTAACTAAATCAGGATTCCTGTCCATCATAACTTTTGCAGCTTCCACATTTCCAGATCTTGCGGCATACCAAAAGGCTGTGTCTCCATTGTTTTCGTCAAATCTAGAATGTACGCTTCCGTCTTCCCCTTTTTCAATGTGTTGGCGTGTATTTATCTTAGTTAAATCTTCTTCATCCAATATTTGAACCAGTTGCTTTACAAAATGAGTGTGCATTGCTAAAACTGCAATATGGAGAACAGTCTCCCCTTTTACATTCACGATTGCTTTTGCTTCTTCTGGATATTCTCCAAATGTATCTTTAACCAATTCCCAGTCACCACTCATTGCTGCTTTATACAAGAATAATCGTCTTTTTCTTTGCGCTGTTAAGTTCAATTGTTTATAAAGATCTAATTAATTGGAAAAATAATATAATTATTTTTTTTTTTTTTAACCTACAATCAATTCTAGATCCAGTTCAATTATTTATTTTAATTAGAAATTAAATATTCTTTGCATACCTTCTGCTTCTGCTTTTGCTTGCCCTTGTTCCATGTCGGCCTCGGCCATTATTTTCAAAGGCAAACTTGTTATGTTAGACGACTACCTATCATAAAATATTGTATAATCAGAATACAAATTTTACCATCAATGCACCAAGGGAATATCAACGACTAACCTGAATTGGATTGGACTGGACTGGACTGGATGCAACAGCGCCACAAACTTAGATCAGACTGCTTAGCTTAACATTTAGAGAAGAAGCAAACTCGCTTTGGCTTTAAATAATTCAATTTGGTCTTTGTTTAATATTTTTGCTATAGATTTATTAAAATTGACAGTTGACTCAACATTTCACATTCACATGCCATTGTCAGCTATTAGATCACGCTCAGATGACCACCGGTTTGGTTCAAACTGAAATCAAATCATTCTGTAGATAAATAAAAATTAAATTTTAAATCTTAACCACCGGTTAAAATTTATATAAATATTAAAATATAAACCTGAATCAGTTTAGAACTGAATGCACAAATAAAATTATATTTTAAAAATTTTTATAAAAAGATTTGTATCACTTGATTTGATTTACGGTGGAGAGAAGTATACAATAATACAAAATTTATAAAAAGTAGTGAAAATGTACAAATGGATATAATTTATTAAAAAGTAGCACATTAATAGTTGATTTAAAAAAAAAAGAAACTTTTAAAATGTATTAAAAAATACTTCAAATGGTGCAAGGGATTGTTTTTTATTTGATAGGTGATTTTCATCTTTTTATTTATTTTTGATAAATAAATTTTATTCATTTTTTATCTCATGTTTATTTATTTATTATAATTTACTAAATTATTCGAAAACAAAGTTGTTCTTTATTTGTCATAGGGGACAATTTGAAAACTAATAAATGAAAAATAAGTATAAATATGATGAGTTGATAATGTTTTTTTCACAACCATTTACATCCTAACTCCTCTCTTATTCTGAGTCAAAATTCTCTCAAATTTTCTCTATTGTTTTATTTTATTAATATTAGAATTATCCATTATTTATTTTTTATTTTCCTACATTCAATTTCAAACTCGTTCTCTAATCTCAATTTTTCCATTTATAAATTTACTTCGTTTATTTTTTTTAATAATTCACAAAAGCTGTAAGGGAAAGCGAATTGCTCAAAATATGGAAGAAATTGATTCAAACAATCCATTGAATGATTTTTCACTATAATTTATTGATGAACTTCAATATCAAGCTCTAGTTTGAGGAATGTTATATCGGTCGTCATCCACCACATGAAGCAACATCTCCTATAGGTGATTCGCAAGAGGAACGTTATGTTTTTTCAACTACGTGGGCTTTGATTTCCTCTAATTTCCAAGAGGATACTCTATGCATAAGCAATTGAATTAAAATTTCAAGCCAAATGTAACATGTTATTTCTTTTGCCATTTGTTAAGTTCTTAATCGAACCTAACTCATGTATCAGCTTGCAGATGTTGTCTGTCATATCGGTTCAAAAAAGCTAAATGAAATATTGTTTGATCAACATCATTCAATTTCATCAGTATATCTTGATATGAACGTGCTAGTATCGTTATTGCAATACAATGCTATGTTTGATGAGGTACAATGTAAAGTAATCAAATTCTAGTCTAATACATATTGACGGGATAAATTTGTAAATGTATGAAATCGCAATAAGTGATAAAGGAGGAGTATGGTATGTCTCTGTAATTTACACTAAAATTGTTTTTCATTATATGACACTACATTTCATGACAGCTTATAAAACCCAGCAAAAATTAATAATGTCAAAAGAAAGAAAAGCTATATAAAAGAATAATTACCGAAGAAGAAGTGGTTTCTCATTGAACCTTGCATTCAATTTATATGAGGCTTTTGAGCATGAGCATGCAATATCGAGTTCCCATTACTATCTTTTGTAGTGATCAATGATGGATGGGATTTTACCACCTTTAGTGCTATGTCTAAAATAAAAATAAAATCTTGTAATTATAGTTTATAAAGAGTCTACCAAAGACTGTATCTAAGCAAAAATAAAAATTTATTTACCGTAAATTTCAGCTTGGACCAAATTGATTAGTAAATCAATCAAATCATTATCTTCCAATTGATCCTTTGTAGCACCATAAAGATAGCAAACCATCATGTGGCCTGTGGAAGCACCATAAAGACAGAGATGCGGCCTGTGAAAGCACCACCAGAGTATAATAAGCGCCTCCGCTTATCCAGAGAGGGCTGATATCCCTAACATATGATCATAGCTTATATCATAACAGAGAGGCATTAAAGTCGAGCATGCTCATCTTACATAGTAAATCTCATCTTACCATGTTTCAACCATGCATAGTAAAGCCCAAATCAAAATCATTCTTTTATAAATAACCTTATTACTTATATATATATCATTTGCAAAATATCTTATGACTTAACATATTTTTCACAAAATTTCATAAACTTACAACTTACAAAAATTACCACATTCTCTTTTTTTATTCATACTTAATAAATTCAAATGGACATATTCAAAAAATATATACACTTAATATAGTGGAGAAATACTTAAATCAAGAAATTTACAGCATTTTCATAAACTTGACCCTTGCTGGATTTTTAGGGTATAACTGAAGTTGTAGGTCTCCAAATTGAGTGAAATTTAATTCTTTAGAAAGGTAAGACAAAATTCTACAAATTTTATGAAGAGACCATAGTCCAAATCAACATCTAAGATATTGAAAATAAGCTAAGAACACAGACCAATAGCCTAGTCCTGATTTAACACATCCAACTCCATATTTATTTAATTCCTACTTATCTGAGCACTCAATTTCGATAAGTCCATATCCAGTGATTTGTTAAGATATCTGGAAACAAATTTCATGCAGGGATCAAGACCTAATTTTATCATTTTAGAGGTTAAAGATAAGCAACAATTCGGACATACTAGTGGGTTGCCATGACAGAATCAGTTTTGATAATAAAATCATAAATTGAGTTATAGGTTTTCAAATTGGACACAAGAGGATGATTTAGAAAGCTAAGAAGTAGAACTACAACTTTTATGAAGAACACAAGATATTATCTTGCCATTTTAGTGGCCAAAAGGGACAATCAATTTGGATATACAAGTGAAACACCATAACGGAACTAGTTTTGGTATTTAAATCATAAGTTAAACTACAAGTATTGGAATTAAACATAAAAGGATGTTTTAAAAAGTTGAGAAATAGAGCTACAACTTTCATGAAGAAGTGAGAAATAAATGAAAATTATAAAAGGGTCCAAAAATGATTTCTAGTCCTACCTAAGAACACCTCTAACATCAAAATTCATCAATTTAATCAAAACATACAAAATTCTCAAAATTCATTCAAAAATCTAAAAATTAAAACTTAATGAGATAAAAGGGAAAAGAAAATATTATTGCACTAATCTTTAAATGAAGCTTTAAGAAGCTTAGAACCTTGGCCTTCTTCTTGCCTTTGGAAGATGGTTCTCCAACTTCTTCAAAGAAATGAATGGAACATGATTTAATGCATCAATTACATGCCTAATCCTTGAACTCTATTTACTAATTCACAAAACTTAAAATTCACTACTTACTTGCTTCAATGGCAACTTTAAGTTCTAAGCTTAGAAACTCCAAATTTCAACTCCTTTTACTTAGTTTTTAAGGTTTGATTATTAATCCAAGGCTTAATTAGGTGATTTGGATGAGGTTTTGAAGTAGAAAAATGAGAGAAAATGAAAAAAGAAGAAGAAGAAGAAAAAGTGGCGTGGAAGAGGATGAAGAAGAAAGAGAAAGTGCTGATGAGTAGTAAAATGAAATGGTAAAGTCAAACTTGGCTTCTTCATTTTATGCCAAATGAAAGGCCAAGATCAAGTCAAGGTATTTTCATCCAATGACTCTAAATATTCTTCAAATAATTCTCTTTCAAATATTATTTAACTCCACAAATTAATTAAATTAACTCCATATAAATAATTCCTCAATTATTCTTTAACATACTACACTGAAAATCACTATTCATTAAACACCTTAATTCTCTAAAAATATTCATAAAATATTTTCTGCCCACCTAAATCATGCAAACGTGCTCCAAAAATATTAAATAAAATATTAAAGGCACGTAGTAATTTTTTCGGACTAAAATAATACCAAATTCCGGACCGATGGTACTATTCATAGACCGATAAAATACTATTATCGACACTGAAAAAGACACTAAATAAATGGGCTGTTACATTATGGGTCACAATATTTTTTGATATAAAAATTAAAATGATGTGAACATTTCTTTAGTTATCATAACATTTAATTAATTATGTATATGTCAGATATATTTAGTCTACCTAAGAAATTAAAATGAAAATAAATTATTGAAAATATAATTATGACACTAAATTGAAATAATAATGTTATCTCTGAGGGACAATAGAATGGAATAAATTATATCATAAAAAATTAAAACAAAATCAAGTTTTATGAGGGAAGGTCAAAGAAATCAAACTCAAACAATATTAAATTATAAATGAAATAAAAAAAAATGAAAAGTACCTGTTGACTGTTGACTGGAAGTTTAGTATTTTGATACAAACTTAGGTGGATTTTTTTACTACAATAAAAAATAATATAAAATAAAAACGAAAATAAAATCAAACTCAGTTCAAAATATAACTTATAATAGAATAAAATAAAAAATGAAAATAAAATCAAACACACCTACAAGAAGATCAAATAAATAAAACTCTAACAAAATTAAATTATAAATAATTTAATTAATTAAATTAATAAAATTACAGTTGTGTTTTTTGGACTTCAGTGAGTGGTGATCGAAAATTTGTTCTTTGGGTAATAATGGCTAAAGTAAACTTTCTTTTCGGTTTATTAATTTATTTATTTTATTTAAATATATAATTCAATTTAAAAAATTAGAATCAGATACGGAGCGGATTATACTATATCCGTGTCTGATTTGAATCCGTATCAGATTTTGTTTGCAACTTTTATATAAATTCACCAAGTAAATGGATCGGATCAGATATCCAATAAATTGGATCATTGGATCATTCCTAATATTTGGCTTCGCGTGGAGCGCAGCAGTGGCAAGTTCTTGAGGAGATTCAGGCTGCCGGAGAATGCAAAGATGGATCAAGTAAAGGCTTGAATGGAGAATGGAGTTCTTACTGTGACAGTTCCTAAACAGGAAGTCAAGAAAGCTGATGTCAAGGCTATTGACATCTCTGGTTGAGCAATTTGCTTTCTTGTAAATTGCATTGGGTTTGTGTTAGAGATGAAAAGAAACAAGTCTGGGTTTGTACTGAAATTTGCATATATATGTGATTAATATATAAATTATTATTCAAGATTGCTGTTATTCTTCTGGGTTTATTTTCATCTTAATCAAATTTCCCTCACAAGCAGGTAGTCCAAAAGAGGGAATTTTCCTATTTTGATTTCTACAAGCTTATAAAGCTTTCCAAGATTCACACATCTAATTAACCAACTAACCAAATAGCTATAAAGAAAGAAATCAAATAATAATTACAATAAAATAGTGAATTTCTTGCTTCACTGCTGGGCTTGGCATTGTATTCATCAATCCAATGTGCTATGATATTGATCTCTTCTTCTCTCTGTGCAACCAACCAATCAGAATCATTCGGAGTTGGTGTATATAAATCCAAGCTGTGGGCACCTGAGTAACATAAATTGTATTCAATCAAACTCTTCCATCTAATAACAGAAAAGCTTCCAAGATTCAGTCAATGTGTATATACAGATGGGTACCTTTTTCTGTTTTTATGGCAACAACACTGTCTGAAATGTCCTCAAGAACTCTAAAAATCAAAATAAAGAATGAATCAAAACAAGTTACTACAACTATGTAGTCTAAAAAGTTCTGGGTTTTCTTTACCCTCCAGCACTGAATGGGTCTCTTAGTCCATTGGAGAAAATGATGTTGCTTGCAAAGTTTCCCAGTACAGATTTTATGTCCTGCAAATTATTTTAGAACTTTGAAAATCAAAATGTAAGATTTTTTTTTTCATTCCATAAATGTAAAGCAAAGGATAAACTTACATGGCCACCATATTCTGTTGTGATCCAATGAGGCCTTGCCGAGATACCAAATATACTTTGGCAGAAGTTCACATGTGCGTTCATATCGAAAGGGAATGTCTCAAACATTGTATCGTTATTGTCTACTCCAATTGGCATTACAAGTTCAGTGCATACCTGAAACATAAAAAATCCCAACGTGACAAATTGAACCAGTGATCATTTAAACATAATCTCTAAGTTTTCTTTCAATTTCTCTATGTTTTCCCTCTTTTTCCTGGGAAAAAGTTATCATCATCTCATTTAAAAGGTAGGTATAAGATTGTAAAAAACAGCTCAAAGAAAACCTGAGTTCGTTTTTGAATACGTACCTGCCATAGCCATAAATCTTCATCTATAATTGACTTCCAAATAGGATTAGAGTGGCATGAGAAGATACTTGCGTTTAGACCTGCTGCAATTCTGCCGAGAGTATCAGTTCCTTCTGGTGCTCCATCAATGACACCACATACTTTTTCAACATAAAAGTCTGGAGGATTGTCATACAGAGCTGAATATAAATACATTCTTTTTAACGTGAATTTGAGCATTTCCACCGAGTGCAGACGACTTAAAAATGGCAGAAACAAAAGATAGTCAAATAAATTGTTGTATATTGAAACATATAATTAATGGTCGAGCAATGTCAGGAAATGAGTTACTCGCAAAGGCTGAAGATGTTTGTAAGTGTCACTAGTCCATTTTGTTGAGCTGCAACTTTATCAATTTCAGACCAGGACTGTTTTATGGTATTGTAACAACTCTCACTGGTATCCTGCAGCAGAAACCAACATTAGCATTGAAACATCATAAATATTAGGTATCGAGTCAAGAGGAGCTGGAGCAACCTGATCCCTATGAAATGTAGCATGGAACAAAGACACGACCAAGAAGTTTCGGGAGTTACGAAGGAAACTTCAAGCTCATATTGGTCATGGGTTGAGAATGGGAATTGAATTCTATGAGATTGATCTCCCGATATTCCTCAGTAGCTCAGTAGAGGGTCGGATGTTAACTGACTGATCATAAGTTTGAATCCTAAAAAAGGAAAGTGTTCAATTTGAACATGAAAACATGACTGAATTTATCGTAGTTATTCCCTGGGATGGAATGTATCATGGAAGGAACTTCTCGACCTAGGAAAAGGATCCAATGACTTCAAAAGAATTGAACGAGGAGCCATATATAGTGAACATCTCATAAAGTTTCTGCAGAACGGTAGTAATTAAAGGTGACTTATCTGTCAACTTTTCTACAATCACCTCTAAGAAAACCAAACTCTTTGCATTATCTATTGCTTCAGAGCCTTAAACTGCAGTCTAAAACGATTAATTCAAGTTATACATAGTAGTTTCAAGTTCCATGCTCATGCCTAGCTAAAATGGATAATCACAAGCATCATGGAATCATTTTTAAGTTTACGTACTATGATTAAGGGACAGGGACTCTTGGGTACTAGAAATTAATCGCTTACCTTAAAATCTTTGCTTGCAACAACAAAATATGCATCCTGTGGTGTTATGTCATCAAAGTAAAGTATCGGAGCAGATGACGCCAAGGCACCAACGACAATGTGAGGATATTTCAGACGAAACCATGATCCGAGCACTAGGAAATTCGATTTGTGGAAAAAACTAATATATATGAACCTTAAGATTAATTCTATAATAATATCATACATGAAAGAAATATAATACTTACTTCCACCATAAGAACCTCCAACAACAATTACTGGGGATTTTTCTGCTAACAGATTCTTCTTAACATCTAGAATCAGTTGTGCATAATCTGCTAAAGCTTGCGCTGAGCTTAAGTAACCAAGAGTAGTAGCATTTTGGAGCCTTGAAGGACCAAAAGGGTTTGATTCTCCATAAAACCGATGCTGCAAGCAAACGGTGCAAAATTTCTCAGGTGTTTTATTTTTCGTTTATGATTATGAAGCATAATATGCTGCATGGAAATGGAAACGGAACCGTAGAACTGCGGAAATAGATACAAGGAAATGGTATTTTAAAAGAAAGGAAACGCAAACGTGAGAAAATGCATAAATATGAAAAATATAGAGTATATTTATAGATAAAAAAACAAGGAGTCAAGTCCAATCAACATTTAATCATATCCAAAAGAATTACAAGTTTGATACTTATAAATGAGTTTTTAAGAGTTATCAATTATGGGAATAAATGTTTCCAAAATACTCAATTTGCGAAAACGGCTGAAAAACATTTATGAGAAGTTTCCATTCATTTCGGCACAGAAAATGTTTCCAAAACGCAGAAATGTCGGCCAAAGAAAATTTCCGTGCAACATAGATGATATATCTGTAGACAAGTAATGTTATTAAGAAAATGTGGATTTATTGTAAGCCTAACCAAACCAAAATTTTGAACCCTATTCAAAGAATTGCATTCCTTTCCCAATTCCCGAGCAAACCAAACATGCATAGCCTAAAATTTACCTCTATATATAGCAACAAGGCATTAAAACGAGAAGCAAGATGAGCCATGAATCCCCCACCTGGGGGAATGACAAGTGTTATATTACATTCTCCACCTGCATAGACAAAAATGGGTGACCTAGTATTTGGCCCACCCCAGTACTTTGAGTTCAAAATATATCTCTGTTGAAAGGTCTCATAGCTTTCCGGTTTGTAGTTGAAATGGTCGAGTGTCTGTGTGTAGTACAATGTTACAAACTCAGAAGGAAGTTCTTCTGTGGTATCGGTAAATTTTTCAAAAATACCATGACTCAAACTTGCAGAGACATAAGTTGCCGCAAGCACAATTAGTAGCCGAAATGACACTGCAGATTGTGCCATTATTATCAGAAATTTTGAAATGCAAAGTATAAAGAATGATATATATATATATATATATATAGTTGGTGGGTGCATTTGACCATTTTGATATTGCATGCCTTCAGCTTTTGGCTGTAACCTTGTTCAAGAACGTGAACCCCAAAGCTGCATACTAAATATTTGGATTTAGCAGAAATTTTAAACTCGTTGATATCATTAAAGGATACATAGTTATTATCAAGGTTATACTATTTGATTTTCTAGGAGTATCCCAACATCTTCATTTGTATATAACATTGTTGAAAATTGCGACACGTTCATATATGATGTAGCTAAGTTTTTTCCTACATAGAAATTGTCTAAGTGACATTTATTAGATAGGTACATCTATAAGTAGAACTGTTCATCAAACTGCCCAAATTTTCAAATTAATTCAAACCCATTTAAAATCGGTGTCTTGATTTTTCATTTCTATAGTTTAAAAGACCAAGCTTTTGATATGGTTTGTTTTGAGCTCAAGGTTTGATTTTAGAGATAATTAGTGGAAGCCTCGTTCTTTTCTGGTTTCTACGCTTTCTTCTCTAGTTTTCTTCTTTGACATGACCTACATGAAGGTGCAAAAATCAAATCCGACTCAGGCCTGTATGACATGAATGATCAAGTCGACGAAAAACAAGAGACCTTCAAAAAAACAAAATCAATACCACCAACATATAAACCACAGCTCACATAAAAAGTTCGAGGCAGTTAATAGGCATAGAAATCCTCCATTATGTCAAAAGCTGTTTCTGATTTATCCATTCACATTAATCAATTAAGCAATTGCCGCATCAGTTGTTTATCAGCTAATCTTTTGAATTTGGTCTTTCAGAATTTCCAATCCTATAGAATTTCATAAACAAAAACCACGATGGGAATTAGAATTCCGCCAATCACTCTTTATTTCAACTTTTACTGACAACCAATGAATATAATAAAATCATTCTCTTTGCTTGTAGTTTCAAGGTTTAACCCAGCAGTTGAAAACAAAGGTGAAAGTTTCATGTTATCCTCTCAGATGGTTTACAGCATAAAAATCAATCACGGTGTAAATGAGATGGGAAAAAACAGCCGAAGCCTAAAGCAAAAATAATACTATCTTCAAAATAGATCACATGAAGTCATAGTCATCCTGAGCATCGTATGCATCCACCAATAAATCATCATCTGGCTTATCAACATGCAGCTGTTTCTTTTTCCCTCCTGCAAGAGTAATTGAGAACAATCTACAAGTTAATTGGAGAATTTAGGCCGTATGTCCTCATTCTACTTGCTAAACCTGTTACTGAGGAAGCTCAAACGGGGTAGCATGTTTCAACCACAAAGTTCAGTGGTCATGATCGATTTTGAAATTGATCTTTAAACAAATATGCAATTTTGAAATTTCAGCACTTCAATTAAATTTACCAAACACCACCTAAGGTAATTGAACCTAAGCTATGGAATATTTTAATTATCGTTTAACATTTTCACAGGTCCACTACATGGTGCCCCTCCCCCTTAAACTGCCTTCGGGGGTAGGTAACATGCTCATGCTGGCTTTAAATTGACGTGAGATTAGAGCCCTAATCCTTTGAATTATCCTCTTCCTTTTGAAGCTACATTCCAAAGTAAATTTACCTTCCACCCCTAGCATTCTATTTTAGATAGATTACCCATACTGTTAGGAAAATCCACAGAATAATATAACAAAGAACCAAGCTCTTAATCAATGTTACTTTAGAACACCATACTTTGCAGCATTAATTCACAAAAAAGACCATGCTGAATCTGCTCAAGAAGACGAACGATGACTATATAGTTTAGTGAAATCAAAAATCAATTAAATGGTGTCTCTATTTCACTGTCATTCAACTAAATGGTCTTTCCGTTAATTTTTATGTTAAATTGTGATGAAATAGCAAATTTACCCTTAATAAAACCTAGAATTTTATTTAGCATGTCTACCCCAGATCAAACCTTAAGTTTTCTTTCATCCCAAAAATCATCAATCCTAATTCATAAACAGAAAACTGATTAAAAACAATAACTCAATTATACATTTGGATTAATTGATTAGATAAATTTTAAAAGATGAAATTTGATTTCTTTTCTTCATGGTCATGAAACAGAAAGTGCTTTTTTTTTCTTTCTTTCTTTCATTAGTTGACTAACAAAAAAATCAGCAAAATCTTAACAGAAGGATTATTTAGTTGAACGGCAAAAGAATAGAGGAAAATTTTAATTGATATTTGAGAACAAAGGTCCCCACTTATAAATTTCACCAAACTACGAGGACTAAATAGTAAGTCACCCATCATTCAACAAAACGACAATTTGTATTGACACTCACTCACTTAATTTTGTAAACAGACATACCAAATCTCTTCATGAGTTCATGAAGGACACCAGTTTCACCACAACACCATCCAGAATCACAAAGGTACTCATCAGACAGGACAAAAAAAGTCTAATTTTTTGAATGTCAAACATTATGCAGAAGATTTCATGTGATGACCAAATCTTGGGATGAAAAGGTTAAGCAGGAAGTAATATCACTATCAACAAAATTAACGTCGCTAGTGGATTATCATAATGAAACTGGAAATGTTTCGAATCAGCATTCTCACTTTGCTCAAATCGCACTGAAATTTGATGCAAAAAAAGCTTAAAAATGATTTTTCAAAATACAAAACAAAGGACTCCCTATGTTAAAATATTGCTTTACTATGTTCTTCTCCATCTCTTAAGACATGAAACTATAAATTAAACAGCACTTTTTACGAGTTAAACATTTTCCAAGCCACTACTATTACAAGAAAGCCCTACATAGCAGTAAAAAATCATGCATAACTTCACAAGATGAAAATACACCAATTTTGCGAACTACAGTTTTTATTTAACCAGTACTGCAAGCCTGTAAGACTAAAAAAGACCTGATGTCTCATGAAACCATGAATCTTAATGCTATTTTTCATACTAGAAAAAAAGGGAAAGAAAAAGGAGAATTATACCTGTCTTCTTTTTACCAGCATTGGCTTCTTTCTCTGCTTTCAGCTTTTCATTTGCAATCGCTGTTACAGAAGATGCAACATCTTTTGCATCTGCCGCTTTCAACGTAGTCATCGATAGTCTCATGACCGACTTGAGCAAACCAATATAATGAAAACTTTTCTGTCAAAAATATGAGTTTATCAAGTTAGGGGCTAGGCAGTCTTCAGACATGACAAACAAATAAAAGCTAATTTAACAGACCTCATATGGGCGAAGCTTATGTGAAATAAGTTCTGCATATTCCATGAAATCACTCTCTGATTTGGGAATGAAATTATCAAGTGTCTTCTCATCACCTCTCTTAGCAAACAGTTCTGTAGTAGATTTGTAATCAGCTTCTTCTTCTAGCCTGCATTTGCGCCAAACATTCAGCAAGAACCTCTTGCTTATCATAAATCAGTAGAACATGACAAGTTTTTAAAAAAATTGAAAATCTTTTATCCTCCATATTAGAGTATCTGACATTTTTAGCAAAATATATATTCATAACAAGCAACCAGCACGAATAAACCCTGCAGTCAGAAAATTATACAGACTTCAACATCATTTGAAGGTTTTTACAACCTCATGAGTGGACCTTATTCCACTGCAATGCATAGCAGATGATAATATTATAATATAAAAGAAACTACCAAAAAATAACAATGAAAAAGAGAATAGACCTTTTGTGTTCAGATCCAGAAAATACGACAGAAGTGAACACTAGAATGAAAGGAATAAATCAAAAATAAGATAACAGCAATATCAAAATCTAAGGTTTTGTTTGTATTCAGAGAAGTGAGAGGAAATGGAAGGTAATGGGAGGAAATTGGAAATACATCTCAATGCAATGAGTTAAATACATATCAATTTCCTTTCTTCTTTGCTTTCCACCCATTTCCATCAAACCCAAACTAAGTGTAAGAGTCGTCCAAAATTGAACTATTGCAATACCATGATGACAGTCCAACAAATGGCATCTCCCAGCCCCCGTGATTTTTACTATGAACAGTTGCTAATAGCCCAATCTACAAAGTTAACCCCTTATGTCAATGTAAGTAGAAAGGAAAGTGACTCCAGACCTTTCAGCTAAGAGAAATCCTACAGGTCGAACATGTACACATGATCATCCTGGAGTGCCAGGTGGTGATAGCATAATACTTTGGAACAGGAATAAGCTAAGCGGAGGTTATTTTCTTCTTTGGGCACATCAAAATTGAAGGAGATACAAGTCATCCCGGGAACACACCCACATCCCATCTATCTGTGGACAAGATGCCACTTCCAATTCCTTCTTGCGAGTCGCATTTTCAAGTTACAATCCAGCTTACTAGAGATGATATTAGAAATATTTCTTAGTCGATGCAATGCCTTATTTAGCTTCTAACTCTACACTAAATGCATTTTTATAGTATCAATAATTGCTAGAAACCTAGAAGGGAATGTAGTAGCATCCCATGAGTCAGAGTTATTTACTACTATTTCATGAGTTGACAAAAGTATTGACTGCATGGATGAAACAGTGTCCTGAAATCTATCCAGATATCCAATGCCAACAAGGACTAGAAGTAATATTGAGAATATCATCAATTCTTCTGTATCCATTGAGCACATTTCAGAGGGTGAGATAACATTATTTACCAGGTTTCATTATTGAGGAGAACTAGGCTGGATACAATTGCCTAGATCAGATTTTGTCTCATAATTTTCCCCAATTTCATATATTAATTCCACAAGCGTGCAGCTATCAAAACATTGTTTCACACCAAAGATGAAACCACATAAATATTTCCTTCTATCCACCAAAACCTTCTAAATTTCAAATGTTGTGAATGACAATAATAATATATGATACTTCTGTCTGTATACAAATGATTTCACATTTTCATGTTATTGTCCCGATTAAAATTAAAACTGGTACAAAAACAGATCAACAAAGAAGGAAGAATAAAAAATATCAGTTTGGTACCGTTGTTGGCGAAGTTTCTGAGCAACAGGATCTAGAAGTTCAGGCTCTTCCTTTGCTACTTCAACAGTTTTCCCTTTCTTCTCTGTAGATTTTGTCACGGGTTTCTGAGACGGTTTTTCAGGCGGAGGCTTTGTTACAGGTGCCTGGTCGGATTACAAAAAGCAATAACAGAAGGATAAATCGAATGGCAATGCTAAGTAACAGCAAATTTAATTGCCATAAGCACACAACAAAATTTAAGTTTTAAGGTTTGATGAGAGAATGAAACACTATACTATGAAGAAGTTACTTATGAAAGTCTCATGACCCACAAAGAATTTTGTGGTAAACGCACAATGAAGACATACAGAAACTGCTAGTTTTCACTTCTCACCGATGTTTTTTATGAACAGACACAAGATATCATCACAGCAGTATTTCGCAATTGGATATATGCATATCATGCTTGCCAAAAAAAGAAAAAAGAAAAAAAAAGATCACCGAAAAGACAAATTGTACATTTAGAGTTCTTTTTTAATGCCATTATGAGGATCAAGTAGCTGGTTTAAGTGAAAACAGAAGTGCGTAAAGCTAGCAATCAAGGCCTCTTTAGGATATGAAAAAAATTGGATTTTTATTTTTATTTCTGACACATGCAACCAAAGATAAGAAAGAGAGAGGATAAGGCACTTTGCCAAAACTAAAAATGCTAGGATCTTGTTCTGTGTTGCATGGAGCTGTGAGGTACAAAGGATAGGAGCACATTCAGAGCAGACCCAAACATGGTCCACCCTCAGATATTTTGATTGGATCAAT
This sequence comes from Jatropha podagrica, assembly GCA_947857235.1. Taxonomy (NCBI): domain Eukaryota; kingdom Viridiplantae; phylum Streptophyta; class Magnoliopsida; order Malpighiales; family Euphorbiaceae; genus Jatropha; species Jatropha podagrica. The sequence goes on from CANUEP010027652.1 coordinate 17,933, forward strand.
ATTTGGTCGGATATCTTCTTCAGAAGTTATTTTTTCTCTTACTTATTATTCCAGCACAAATATCAATAATAAAAGCAAGAACATTAATGTAACATGCCCAACACAGGTTACCACTGGTTGAAAGCTAGAAGCATAGGAAAGACATATGGAAGCATTTATACATGATGCCACACCGAAACATCAAGAAGACTATTATGAATTTGTAATGACAAGTAGTCACATCGACTTTTACAAAAAAAAAAAAAAAAAAAAAAAACTACAAGGGATTACTGTCAACATTGATGCTTTAGGTATAGTATCCACAGTTCAGAAGAGCCATCTGCTAAAATATTATATAATATAAATCATGATCACTTCATCAATCATACCGGAGCTGGTTCATCTTCATCCTCCCATGATTCTTTCACATCATTGTCATCCACGTCTTCGTCGTCCCATTTGCATTTAGGTTGCTCCTTTAAAAGGAGAGGTGGAATTTGTTCATCCTCTAAAAAAAGCATACATGTCAGTAAAATTAAACAATCGGATGAGCAAAGTTTAAGACAAGAAAGCAGAGAAAACTTATTGCATTGCACAAAACAAGATTGTAAATTCTAAGTGGAGAAAAGACGAAATATCATTTTCCATCCATGAACTTTCAGGATAGTGCATTTAATTTCCTTTCTCCTTTCTTTCAAACAAATGAATAAGACAAATCATTATGATTTTAGTCAATAAGTTCACTTTCAGCAAATTTGGCCAAATCGCGTTGCTCTCACCCATCCAAAGATTTTTATCAAATGTTCAGTAGATGGCAAACTCCATTCTTCTAATGGTGAACACAATATGAAGGAACAAACTACTTTGCACATTCTCCCGCTAAAGAACTTAGAGTCACATCACCTACTTAGATGGAACATCAGGATGACAAGTATAGACAAAATTTCCATTTGAGATTACCATAAGTAAAAGAATCTTTCACTTGAATCTCACATGTAACCCAGTTAACTTCATGAAGTCACTGGCTAAGAGATACTCAAGACATTTCAAGTGAATTTAGTTACCAAGGAAGTAGATTCCAAAGCCCTAGAGTACACAAATTGCATTATAAATGTAGCAAGTTACCTCTTCCATCATTCAATTAGCATTAAAAACCAATTGTAGCCACTAAATCCCAATCCCTAAAATAGCCTTTCACCTTGATTCCCCAGTTAATAAATTCAAAAGAATTGCGCAACCTACCAAGCGACACTACTTATTATGATTCAGTTTTATAAACTAAATCTTGAACTGTGAGACTATCTATAAGAAATCCTAAAGGGTTCAGAAAATTTCAAAAAGAAAAAATCTTACCCCAATCCTCCATCTGCTATCTTCTCCGTCTCAAGATCAAAACTTTCAACCACAAGTGTTGTTCTGCCATAAGTACAAAAAAAAGAATAAAAATAAATATAAAGAAACAAGTAACAAGAGAAGAATGATAGAGAGAGAGAGAGAGAGAGAGAGAGAGAGAGAGTTACCGTGAAGAACAAGAATTGAGTAACGGTGGAGACAGGGGCTTCGATTAATTGTCGGACAGTAACAGTCCTCTAGGGTTTGAAGGGGTCGACTAGGTATCCGTCTCTCTGTCTGCTCGGGCGATACAAGAAAGCGGAGAAGAGAACTCTAGAATTATAAACTTTTGAACAGCGAATTAACATTTTAAGCCATTTCTTTTTCTCAAAAAAATAAAAATAAATAAATAAATGAACCATAGTGTTGTTTTTTTCTCTTTTCTTTTCTTTCTTTTTCTAACGTTTTATGTAAATTATAATTGAATTTTTATTATTTAACTTAATTAATAATTAATAATAATTTTCTAAAATAAATCGAATGATCCTTCATAATTATTTTCATTAATAATATAATTCTTTTATTCAAAATAATAGTAAAAGCTAATTCATTACCTAAAGAAATAAAAATAATTGTTTTTTCCATTAGCTTTATTTTTAAAATCATCAAACTCTAATAAAAAGGGCATAAAGGTAACATATGAATATCTGTTTCAAAATATATAGATGTCAGTAATCTCATTTGGTTCAAATTTATTTATTATTCTCAAAGTAAAGCTGATTTAAACATTGAAAATAAAAAATTATTTTCATTGTTACGGTGATTTTATATAAATCTTTTGTTAGCTTTAATAGAAAGAAAAAATTTAAAAATGATTAAATTGGATTTGAATCAAATCGAACAGTGCCGTTAATAACTATTAAGTGAAGCAAATGATCGTCTGTGTCATAAATATTATACTTTGACAACTCAATTAGATATTTATCTATTTAAATGAATTATTATTAAATTTTCTACACAAAAATATAAAAATATATTGATATTATTTTTATTTCAATTAATATTATTTTATTATCAATATAGAAACATATTGATAATAAAATAGAAACAGATCCTCCATTGCAATTAATATTGTTTTTATTATAATTGATTTAATGTAATTCCTAATCATTTGATTGAAATAGAAAATATAGAACCAGCTGGAAGGATTATTTGTAACTCCCACAGTAAGTATCATAACAGAAAAGTCAATACCTATAATAATTGGTAATTTTTTATTTTTTTAAATAAAAAATTTTATCATAAATCTAAAAATTAATAATGAAACAAAATATTTAATTCAAATTATTCTTATATTATATTATGAATATATTTAATAATAAGTGTATAATACAATATTTTGTTTTTTAAGACATATAGAATTCTTTTTTTTTAATTAAAAAAATTCTATTGTAAATCTTAAAGGATTAATAACGAAGCAAAAATATTTAATTCAAAATTTTGATTAAAAAATTAATAACAAATTAAATTAAATTAAATTTTTATACTATATTCTTGCCATTTTACCATATTTCACTTTTGATATATAATATAACTTTGCATTTATTTTTTGCCAATTAAATTAATGATTTATGTTTTTTATTCTAATATAAATTTTTTTTAAATTAAATATTTTCGATAACTTTTACTTTTAAATTACAATTTAACTAAACTTACGATCTTTCTAATTTCATTTTAACTTGATATTTAGAATTAAATCTTAATTTAAAGTTTCTTTTATGATTTTTTTTAACCATAATTTATTTTTCTTTTCTAAAATTAATAACAAAATTTTGTTTTTGGGAATAGAATAATCAATTGGGATTAAAGTAGAAAATACTACATTCAATAAAAAAAAATTCAGACTTCATTTATATATATATATATATATATATATATATATATATACACGCACGCGTGACTGTAGCAGCAACACTGGTTAACTATGAATAACTGAACGGACTGATATTGTCATGATCCCGTATCACACACCAAGATCGGGCCGTGCGGCACTTGCTTGGAACTCCCTCAAACAAGCCAGCCGATGATATTAACTAGTTATCTGCAAGCCAAGGAGAGGCGTCAGAATAATATAATATCGATAGGAAATTATATATATTCGAATATAATAACAATCCAAGCATCATCGAGGAACAAGTAGGAACACATAGCACACAGGGGTAAAATGGTCATTCTTATTTATATATCAAATATTACATCGAGGCAACATAGATTACAAATAGGCAACCAAT